>QLOM01008951.1:0-11696 GCA_003313785.1 Termitomyces sp. MG148
GCACTCCTAGATGCATTCAATGGTGACTGGGCCATGGGCGAGCGATTTCTGCAGTCATGTATCACCTACCTTCAGCTCAGTGGGGAAGCCTTTCCTTCTGATGCTCTCAAGATTCCCTGGGTTCTTTCCTACATGAAGTCTGGACAAGCTTCAACATACGCGCTACGAGTTTTTCGACGTCCTAGAGGAGTAGAGAGCTTTGAAAGCTGAGATCAGTTTGAAAAGGAGTTTCGAACTGAGTTCTTTCCCTTGGACTCTGCTAAGGTGGCAGCCCTTACTCTCCAGGACCCTCATTGATACAGACAGAGAAAGCAGACCTTAGATGAGTACATTGACTCCTTCCGAGCTCTTGTTGAACAGGCCGGCTATTCAGACGGTCTTCAGCTCTGTCTCATCTTCCGAGATGGCCTCCTCCCTTCTCTCATGGATCGGATTGACAGCATGGCCAAAGGACAACCTGATGACACACGTATTGAATCTTGGTATCAGGCAGCATGCAACCAGTGGCAGCTCATGGAGTTAAGGCGTGAGCTCCACCGAGGAACTACTTCTTATTCTGCCTCACATGTACTTTTACCTGCTCATCCTCCCATCCAACCTTCTTTTCCATTTCGCACTCCAGCCCCAGCTCAGGTACCTGCCGCATGTCCTCTCCCTTTAGAAGTCTCCATAGATGTCGACACCTCTTGCTAATGCTCCTCTCTTCCTCTCCTCTGTCGTTGCTGTGGAAAGCCTGGTCACTTTGCTCAATATTGCCCTTAGGGGTTGGAGGTACGCTATCTCTTAGCCTTAGAGCAGGAAGAACTCCTTCTCCAGCTCCTAGCTGCTAGAGATGCTCAGGGAAACCCTTCTCCAGATGCACAGATCAAAGCAGAACCTTTGGATAAGTCCATGGATCTTGTGGAGACTGTAGTGAAACCTTTGGATGAGTCCTTAGGTTCTACAGGGGAGGGTTTTCAGTAGGGCGACGGATGAGTTGTACACCTCCGCCGCCTGGTGCTAGTCAGTTTGCATGCTTATCAGTAGAATCTTCCTATATATTGCCCCCTGTCAATGATTCTCTGGCTGAAACTGTAAGCACCCCCTCTGACGTACAAAATACCCCCTTGGTTAAAGCCTCAGCTGAGACCTCTTCTCCTCCTCCTTCTGTCTGATGACCACATGTCCCAGCTTGGAAACGACATCTCTCTTGCCGCTACATTGTTGCCTCCACTCCTTCTTTTAACTCTTTGCGTCTAAATGTGGAGATTGAGACAACTGACACTCAGCAGACTCAGAGTGTTGTAGCTCTTCTGGACAGTGGTGCCACTGGACTCTTCCTTGATACTCACTATGTAGAACAACACCAACTCACTACTTGGCCTCTTTCTCATCCCATTCCAGTCTATAACATTGATGGTACACTCAACAAAGCTGGATTCATCCGCTCAGTGGTGGATTTAGTCCTTTGTTACTAGACTCATTCTGAGCATGCTGTCTTTGCGGTCACCAGCCTAGGGAAGCAGAATATGATACTTGGATTCTCCTGGCTACGTGACCACAACCCTGAAATTGACTGAGCCAAGAGTAAAGTGAGTATGAGCCGCTGCCCCCAACGGTGTTCTACATGTGCCAAGGAGATTAGAGAGGAGCATAGAGCCTTAGTCCATGAGCATGCGCTATACGTGCTTGCCAAGTTGGACACCTCCCCTTTGCAGACGTCGACCTACTGGATCCTCCTCTCTTGGTGTTCCCTTATAGAGAGGCCCTCTATGAGGATGTTTGAGGTGTAGTGAGTGAAGCCCAGATGAAAGATGGATGTGAGGGTGAATTCATGTGTGTTCTTGACTCAGAGTCTTCAGACAAGACCATTGAAACAGGTGATAGGATCTATGCAACTACTTTACAACCTCCTCCAACTGTGGCAGGGATTAGAGCTAGCCAAACTGCTTCCCAGCGGCTAGCTCAGGCATTTGCTGCCAACTCTGCTCCTAAGTTGTTCTAGGATGCAGTTCCTCATCACCTACAAGACTTTGAGGACGTTTTCTCTAAGGCATCATTTGACTCCCTGCCAGAGCGCAAACAGTGGGACCATGCTATTGAGCTTACACCCAATGCTGAGCCCTCCAGCTGCAAGGTCTATCCTCTCTCTCTCCAAGAACAGGATGAGCTTGATGCCTTCTTGCAGGAGAATTTAGATTTTGGTTGCATCCATCCCTCAAAGTCTCCAATGGCCTTCTTAGTCTTCTTTATTAAGAAGAAGGATGGTTCTCTACGTCTGTTTCAAGACTATTGAGTTTTGAATGCAATGACTGTGAAGAATCACTACTTCTTACCACTCATTTCAGAGCTTGTCAACAATCTCTGAGGTGCACGCTATTTCACCAAGTTGGATGTCCGCTGGGGCTACAACAATGTGCACATCAAAGAAGGTGATGAGTGGAAGGCAGCATTCCAAACAAATCACAGACTCTTTGAACCTCTGGTAATGTTCTTTGGCCTTACTAATAGCCCAGCCACCTTCCAGACCATGATGAACGACATCTTTTGAGACCTTATAGCAGAAGGTGTTGTGTGTGTATATTTTGATGATATCCTCATCTATACCAAGACTTTAGAGGAGCATTGTCGGATTACATGCATTGTGCTGGAACGTCTTTGCCAACACCAGCTCTATCTCAAGCCAGAGAAGTGTGAATTTGAGCAGACCAAGGTTGAATACCTTGGACTGATTATTTTCCATGGAATGGCTGAGATGGACCCAGTCAAAGTGGCTGGTGTGACAAAGTGGCCAGAGCCCAAGAACAAGAAGGAGGTTCAGGCCTTCCTGGACTTCACCAACTTCTACCGGAGGTTCATTCAGGATTTCTCACATCATGCCCGGCCCCTCTTTGATCTCACCACTAAGGACACTCCTTGGCACTGGGATGTGGCACAGCAGACTGCCTTTGATGCCCTCAAACAGGCAGTCACTTCAAAGCCTGTTCTCCTATTTCCAGATGATGACTCTCCCTTCCAGATGGAAGCTGATAGCTCAGATTTTGCTACTAGAGCTGTCCTCTCTCAGTAGTCAAAGGAGGATGGTAAGTGGCATCCTGTGGCTTTCTACTTCAAGAGTCTCAATGCTATGGAGCGCAATTATGAGATCCATGACAAGGAGATGTTGGCTATCATTTGGTCATTTGAGGAGTGGCGACATTTTCTTGAGGGTGCCAGGCATAAGTTTGAGGTGTGGACTGATCACAAGAACTTAGAGTACTTTCGGACGGCCAAGAAACTTAACTGCTGACAGGCTTGATGGTCCTTGTATCTGGCCAACTTTGACTTTTCATTGCACCACAAATCTGGGCAAAGCATGGACAAGCCAGATGTGCTTTTTAGGCGAGCTGATCATGGTTTTGGAGCTAGTGACAATGACAATATTGTACTCCTGAAGCCAGAGCTCTTTGCTATCCATGCTCTAGAAGGTGTAGTTGACCAAGGAGAAGAAGCAAGCATCTTTCAAGACATCCGCCGAGGTAACCGAGAGGGCGCTCAAGAAGACCTGGTAGCCAAGGCTGCTCTGGCCCTGCATATGCAGAAAAGAGCTGGAGTGAAGTCAGTTCGCACTGACGAGTGGTCTTTGGAGAATGGTCTTTTCACCTTCCGGGGGTGCATTTATGTACCCAACCTACCTGACCTCCGGAGGTGGATTGTCAAGCAGCATCACAATTCTTGGATTGCAAGCCATCCTGGCAGGTGGAAAACACTGGAACTGGTTTCTTGGAATTACTGGTGGCCTCAAATGTCATGGTATATTGGCTCTTACACCTCCACCTGTGACCTCTGCCTTTGAACTAAACCTCATTGTCAGTTTCCCATGGGACAACTTCATCCTTTGTCTATTCCAGCTGAGCGTTGGAGCGTGGCCTCAGTAGACTTCATTTTTGAGTTACCATATGCTCATGGATACGATGCAATCATGGTAGTAGTAGATCTCTGTGGCAAGCGTGCTCACTTCATTCCAACACACACCACTTGCTCTGCTATGGGTGCTGCTAATTTGTACCAGAAGCATGTCTAGAAACTCTATGGGCTGTCCGATGCCTACGTCTCAAACCGTGGACCTCAGTTTGTGGCAGAGTTTACTAGAGAACTGTATCGTCTGCTCCATGTTAAACTCCACACCTCCACTGCCTACCACCCCCAGTCCGATGGCCAGACTGAACGTGTCAACTAAGAGCTGGAACAGTATCTTTGGCTTTTCTGCAATGAACAACAGGATGACTGGGACAACCTATTACCAGAGGCTGAGTTTCGATACAACAACCGTGTACATGCTGCCACTCAGATGTCTCCTTTCCTTCTGGACATTAGTCGACACTCTCAGATGGGATTTGAGCCTCGTGGACGACCTTCAGAGAATGAAGCTGTTAGCAAGTTCCTAGATCAGATGAAGGCAGCCCAAGAGGAAGCTAAGGCAGCCTTAATTAAGGCAAAGGACGACATGGCCTGCTATTATGATTGTGGACAAACTCCAGCCCCCAAGTACAAGCCTGGAGATCAAGTCTATTTGGATGCCTCTGATATCGCTACTACTTGACCTTCTCAGAAGCTCTCTCATCGTTGTCTAGGACCCTTTCCTATAGTAAAGCAGGTAGGCCCACTAGCCTATTGACTCAAACTGCCTAGTGGAATGAGCCGACTCCATCCGGTCTTCAATGTAGTAAAGCTCTCTCCTGCACCAGATGATTCAATTCTAGGCCGATGTCCACAGCCACCACCACCTCCAGTTCTGGTAGACAATAGAGAAGAGTATGAAGTGGAATGGATCCTAGACAGCCAACTCTTCAGAAATAAGCTTCAGTTCAAGGTCAAGTCGAAGGGCTATAGATATCTCTTGGAAGCCACAAGAAAACGTCCATGCTTCTGTCTTAGTCCAGGAATTCTATCAACAGCACCCCAATGCTTCCCAGGCAATCAGAGGCATCTACTCCCTTTCCAAGGTTGACCAGGCTATCCAAAATTACTTCTACCCAGCACGTTGAGACACCGCACTTTAGAGGGGGGGTGATGTCAGGGGACTCTTCATTTCTTCCTTCTTTTACTCCTTATTCCTTCATTCTTCCTCTATTTATTTCCTTATTTCTGCTGTCACTCTTTGACTTTACTGCTTCTATTCTTTTAACACTATCTATTAGTACTATTCTCAGCCCTTGAGGTGCTCTGGTTCTTTAGTTATCATTCAAACAAGTGTAGCCAACGCTTCCAGAGGCTTAGTCATCTTGAGGCTAGCCTCCAAATTACTAGGCAAGTCACATGAGACATGTGCATGACCTTTGGCAATGGCAATTTCCGAGTTTTTGATTATTTTTGGAGATTTTCCTTTTTTAGATTATAAATTTTATTGTGGCTTTTGTCATGCTATACAGTTACTTCCTATGCTTCTGGAGCCTTGGAAGCGTCACTCCTGGCATAGGGAATCCCTAGACTTGTTTTCTTTGGATTTCCCTCTGCCAGGTGAGTAGTTATGGTTGTATTACCTATATATACTTTGGATTTCCCTTTGCCAGCTGTGTGACTGAGCCATAGCCTCCAGAGGTCGCCCTTACACACATCATTGATCAGTTGAAAAGGCACATGTTCAAGCTTGAATGACAATGGTAGATGCAGAGTATTTTTGCAATAATTGACTGCATCCAGCAATTCATGTTGGCTAATCCAACAGTTTCAAACCTAGGCGCACAAAGTCAGGTCAGTCAAAAAACATCTGGATATACAAACTTACAAAGTCATTCACAACCATCAATTTAATAACCCATTCTTGCATGATGCAATACTCAGTGCTAAACAAGAGAGTAGTTTACAGCCCAATCCTTGGAATGTGGGTATTATTTATTGGGGGCTGGCATTAAGAATTCATGATGCAATGAGTTGAAAAAAAGGGGAAAAGAGTCACCTTGACTGCTGAGTAGTAAAGCAGCCATGAAAATGTCTGGATTTGGGAAGTCAACAATAGTTTTCTTTGACCGTGACATGCCAGCACCATAGTTTGACATTGTTTTGCTAGTCTTGTAATACCTTCAAGTCACATAAATAGGGGTTTTGTGGGCAGTATCTATCAGTTTGATTTTTTGGCTTGGAAGGCTGACATTGTACTGCCTGTCATAGATAAGTGATGATGGACTGGAATAGATGTGTCTGCCTTGGTCTCTTCTCGGCCTTGTTTCAACAGTTTCATCTTATACTTCTAGGAAGCAAGCCTTTAAGCCATTGATTCAACCTCTCTGATTGATGTTCTACCTCCTATTCCACCCAAAATTGCTTCCATGTGAGTTCTTCTGTATGATCATTTGTGTCGTCAACACCACTAAACTCCTTCCACAGTGCAGGTCCACCAGTACAGTTTAATACAGCTTGTTTGGACCGTCAACAATTGATGTTTTGGCATTTCCTCACAGCTTATTGGGATCATGCTCAACTGGTTCCTATATGGTATTTTTGTGATGCAAATCTGCGAGTCTTCAAGATTCATAAGTACATTTTTGTGATGTTGACAATTTTTCAGATATCTATTACCAGTACTTCCCTAAAGACAATAAGAAAATCAAAGCGCTGGGTAAGGCTTTATTTTGTGATCTGTGATCCTCTGATCTGACTCACCAATTTCACATTTGAAAATCAGTTTATGGAATGTTTCTTCTAGATACAGTCCAGTCAGTGCTTGGTACAGCAGACATATTTCACTGGTTTGTGAAGGGTTACGGGAACTTGACAATGCTTTCCAACCCTTTCATCTCTGCTTTTGACACTCCAATGTTAGATAGTATTATCGCTTTTATTGCACAGACATTCTTCTGCTGGTGTATATGAGTTCTGCAGAGATCATGGTAGTTGCCATTATTGGTTTTTCTTGTTAGTATTCTGAAATTCTATAGACTTCGACCATTACTTGATACTTGATATCCCTGCAGGTTGCAGTTGTTAGCCTTGCAGGGGCAATTGCTACTGGTATTGGCATGCATGTCAACCTGCTCTTGTTCATGTCAATACCAAAACTATGATCTGGACAGACATTCTAGGTTGATAGTTTGACTTGCCTTGACACTCTCAAATGGCAACTATCTGTAAGTCTCACTGGAATACATCTAGGTGGTGTTGAAAAGGCCACCTAGCTCTGGCTTGCTGGAAGTGCCTTGATGAATATGCTGATTGCAGTGATCATGACTGTTTTGGTACTGACATTTTCCTTTCTCCTATAATTTTTATATTCTTACCCTCACAAAATAGCTTCTGTGCTCAAGAACGTGGGAGATTGAACAGACTATTAATATCTTGGTGCATATTGTGAGGCTGACAGTGGAAACAAATACATTGACAGGTATGGTGACCACATTGATGATTAGAGCCACCATTCACAAACTATACAACCTAGCTTCCATCGCCATTGCCGTTCTTGTTTGTCTTCTTGCTGATGATGCCTGAAAGTTGCTAAGCACTGTCCTGGTAGATGGTAAACTTAGCACCTCATGAATGAGTAGTGTTGGGCGGTTGCTAGTGTTGAGAGAGTCTTGGGCAGGGTCCCAGAAGCCTAGTCTTTTTAGTGGGGTTGGACTTAGAGAAATAAATGAGTTTCTTAGCAATCTAAGCTGTAAGCCTGTGAGGCGCTAGAGTGCTAAAGGTCAGCAAGGACCTTAGCGATGTTTTTGACGTTTGGCAATAGTGTGCCCGTATAGCACCGTAAATACAAAAGTTGGTAGGCAAAAGTCAGCAAGAGAGAATTGGCAAGACTGTATCACTTAGCGATCCTGAGGACTTAGAATGTGCTAGAATGAGATCTGAACTGTGGGGCGTACGATTCAATGATGGCTAAGACAAAATATGTACAGTATTTATAGGTGCTAAGTTGCCGTGTTAATTAAACTAAAAAGCCGCTAATTAATCAATCAAGAAAAATGATGACAAGTACAATGGAATGTGAAAGTCGCTAAGCAACAGCGTTTGCCAAGTTGGCAAGCACTAACGCAACATCCTAGCAGTGAAAGAGGCCAAATGCATGGGGACTGTCACTAAGATCTGAAACCATTAAGGGGCCTGTCTTGAGTAAGTTGCTAAGCATTGGATAAGCTATAAGCGTTGCTAAAGTGATCTGACGTTGGATCTTTGAGAAGCACTGGGTTTTGATAGGTGTTGCTAAAGGTCTTGGCGTCGGTTATCACTGATCGGGGACCTGAAAGGGGGCCAGGCTGAGTGGCAGGTGATTGCTAAGTTAGGTGGTCGCTAAGGTCCCGTGGTCGCCAAGTCTCGTGATTGCTATATGACCAGTAGATTGTCATATGACCGCCAAGTTAGGTGGTTGCTAAGTCTTATAATCCTGTGCATCATGTCCTGTAGCCTGAATTCAACCCCTGCTAGCTGCAAAATATAAGTTGCTAAAAATAGCACTGGTGCACTGAGCTCAGCCAGAGGCTTATCATCGCTATTCCAGTAAGCCAATCTTTCTGGATCTAATCTTAAGTTTTTTAAGATCCATGTAGCACAACCCTAGCATTTCCATGGCTCCGTGAGTCTCTCTGTTTTCCTATTACTTGCTCTGAGATTCCCTCTAGAGCATATGCGCTTGGAAAGCTGTATGTCCTTACCTATCTAAACATCATTGTATTGTCTCATCTCCCTTAAGGTACTCAGATACTCTTCTAGCAGTATTCAACAATCACATTTATATGTCTTCAAAAGGCATGTTCCCATGAAGCTGCACATTATCTACAACTGCCAGTGGAATTGAGGTCAAATTAGGCCAACAACTATCTTCCGGCCAGATAACCAAAACACAAAGGGAGAGTCAGGTAGAGTCGCACCAAATTAAGGTGTTCCATGAAACCAGGATCACAAAGAAGAGTCTGTTCAAAACTCTTGAGGTGTGTTTTCCTTGACAGATATAGGTTGATCAACTTTTTTGACCCCTCCCACAACTATTTCTTTGCAGAATGAGACACTGACTTCCAGCCGTGTTTCAGATCAAGACCATTCTTAGTTCCTCAGCAATATTGTAATGATTATATGTCTTGGCCTTTATGGATAGAATATCATTTTGCCAGGCTTTGCTTGACCTAGTCTCACAGCATGTGAGGTTGACTTCAATTTTTAGATGACTTGTTCAAGTAAGATGAATTCCTGCACCACTGGGTGACAGGTGACAAAACATTAGGTATGTATACTTACATTATTTCTGACTAATATATCTGCTGAATATGGAACACCAGTCTGATTAACTAAGCCTGAGTTATTACGGACATGAGTCTGATTACTTTGCATGTTATCAGCTGCGACACCGCCCAGCCCAACTTGCTTTGCGTCCTCACTGAACACTTTGACGAGTAAAAGTTTCTGCTTAGCTATCTGGAAATCTTTAGGACAAAGAGAGCAACCTCTATTGAATATTCTTAGAATTTGAAACCACTAGAAAGCTAATTTGTTTGTACACTTTTGTCTTTACTCTTTCATTGACTGCTTCAAATAATGTTAGTTGGACTGCCCAGCACAGCTGCAACTTTTGGCTCTCCTAATCACCTCAAAATCTGTTGTCATTGATTCAAATTCTGACAAGTATCCGTTTTATGCATATACTGCAGAAATACACCTTTTCTAATTTCAAAAAGTTTCACCTACTTATAACCTGACACCTTCAACCCTATTTCCAAGGCCATCAAACACATACATTTTGAAAGACAAACTCTGTTGCTGTCCTTAGCCACAAAGGCTGCTGATAAGCCTCTGGCTGAGCTCAGCGCACTGGCACTATTTTTAGCAACTTATATTTTGCAGCTAGCAGGGATTGAACTCAGGCTACAGGACGCAGTGCATGGGATCACGGGACTTAGTGAACACCGGACTTGGTGGTCATATGACAATCTACTGGTCACATGGCGATCACAAGACTTGGCGACCATGGGACCTTAGCAACCACCTAACTTGGCAATCACCTGCCGCTCAAAAATATCTCTTTTGCAACTGCAGCATTACTGACCACACTCAAATGAAGGAATACACAGCACGATATGTATCATATGACACGGCAAAAACTTGGACTGGACTCAGGAAATTTAGCGCCCTTGTTCCCATCTCTGGCGACCAACCAATAGGACCCCTGGCCTTAGTGACCTACAAGGAATGAAAAGCGGCAGTAATTTGACTCTACCCAGGTGCTGAGGAGTCTACCAGGTATACAGTAACTGAACTCCAAAAGCTAGTACAGGAAACATTCAACAATGGTATTTACATGCTTAGTGCCCTCTCTACTTACTACAGGGACTTCCAGAAGGTTGCTAGATGGCTACTGCAAAATGGCAAGCTCTACCGCAACAAGGAACGTTGCTTATTCCAGCAGGGTATTCCTATGTCGCTATGGACACGGATTGCTAGGTGCCTTGAAATCTTATAGCCCAACCACCACCCTGAGGAACCCTACAATATGGACGACGTCTTTGAGGCAGGCAAATGGATGTTGAAAGGTACAGACACTGGCGTGAGTGCCTCTCATCCTGCCCCAACTCCTGGCATGATTCCTGTTGCTGCTGCCTCAATTGCCCCGTTACTGACTCAAACAACACCCAACCGCTACATCAAGAAGAAAGACCTGGATACCACCATTGCTGCTGCCATTGCTAATGCCATGACACATATTGAGACTATGATCACCACTTGTAAGGGCAACCTCCGGAGGTTGCGGCTAAGTCACACAACTGGCAGAGAGAAATCCGAAGTGTATTAGGGACAGTACATATTACAGGGAAATAACTAATCACCTGGCAGAGGGAAATCCAAAGAGAACAAGTCTGAGGATTCCTCTGCCATGGCGTGGCGCATCAGTACGGGGGCGGGGGCGTGAGAACGACTGTACAACATCCCGGAGAAGTCCGACGACTGCATGGGAGCATCCCGGAGATCTCCGGGATGGCCGGAAAAGGAAGTCCGGGGGGGTCCCGGAGATCTCCGGGATGGCCGGAAAAGGAAGTCCCCTGACATCACCCCCCCCTTAGAGTGCGGCGTCTCGACGCACCGGGTAGAACAAGTTGCGGACCGCGCAGTCCACTGGGGAGACAGGGTAGATGCCCCGGATTGTGCGGGGAGCCTCCGGGTGACTACGGTGGAAGTCCTTCACCAGAGCGGGCGCGTGGACGTTTTCGGCGGGTTCCCAGGAGATGTCTTCGATGCCGTAGCCCTTCCACTTGACCTTGTATTGCAGCTTGTGCCGGAATAGACGGCTGTCGAGGATCTTCTCCACTTCGTACTCTGGACGGTTGTTGACAATGACCGGAGGTGGCGGAGGCGAGGCACGTCGACCTGGAATCGGGTCGTCCGGGGCGGGCGAAAGCTTGACCACGTTGAAGACCGGATGGAGGCGCCGCATGCTGGTGGGCAGCCGGAGCCTGTAGGCCAACGGTCCTACCTGGCGCTCAACCACATATGGCCCCAGTTGTCGGTGTGAGAGCTTTTGAGATGGCCTAGTGGTCTTGATGTCGGAGGCGTCCAGGTAGACTCGGTCTCCGGGCTTGTACTGGGGGGTCGGCAAGCGTCCTCGGTCGTAATAGCAGGCCATGTCATCCTTGGCCTTGGTCAGGGCCGCCTCCGCCTCCTCCTGTGCCTTCCGCATACGGTCAACAAACTCATTAACCGTCTCGTTCTCCGATCGTCGTGCATGCGGTTCGAAGCCCATCCGGGGGTGCCTGCCGGTGTCC
>QLOM01008965.1:0-12016 GCA_003313785.1 Termitomyces sp. MG148
ATTGTTCCGGCCGTCGACTTGATGATCGATTCCTGCAATTTAATATCGCGTGACTCATCCATATTGTGCAGGTTCCTCGATATAAAAGACGGAGTAGGGTCACCGTTTTCCTATACCTCATTCAATTAAAACAAAATGAACACGAGCGGAAGACGAAAAAAATCACAATGTTAAGCTTAGCCGCTTCGTAAGGTATATTAACCATGTCGAGCGCCAGCTTGCGCCATTGTCTCGCTTTGCGCTTAAAGCCGGCGAAGGGCATCCATTCAGGTACCCATTTGAGGATAGGGATCGAATCGACAAGAAATGCACCCGGAATAGCCGCCTCGAAGAGCGGACGAACGCTCACGGCCGCAGTTTCGACATAAAGATCATTCTTTGGTTGTATTTTCAGTCCATATGTCCATCCTATGATTGTCTCACCCGCCATCCTGGAGAGAATTTGAGATATATCGGACAGAAAGAGACAGATTATTTACGAACTGGCGAAGTTTACCTTCTAGGTCATCTGGTGAGGTTAGTAGAGCACGGAGCAGACCATGGGTAGCCTTCAACTCGTAAGGACGGAAATGCACGGCAGCTGTAGAATTAAATTCTTGGTGCAGTAATCGACGGTGTTGACGCCTTGAAGGATATTTTTTTTTTACTTTTAGAATTTTTGGGGGTAGGGACTGATAGCTACCAATGATCACCTAACGCCGGAGTTAACGGATTTGGAATATAAAACGAGCTAGCTAACTCACCATACGGCATCCAGGTGACATTGAAATCCCATCCCATTAATTCGTTAACCATTGGCATCCTCATTCTGTGACAAAATATTTTATATAGGTTGGCATAAAACCATTGTTAATGGAGATGCACCTGTTGGAATATATCGAAGACCTCTTTTCCAACAAATCCGTAGCCATTTGTGCATTGTCCAAGACGATGATGGACGTGCCTGCAATATCAAGATGAATGATATCAGAGCCTTTGAAATACTATCAATATCGCGTCTGCAGACATGCAAAGGGATCGGTCACCCAATTCCTTGCACCATTTATGATAGGTCACCCATTCTAGTCTTTTTGGTAGATCTAGAAGATTCCCTATGATAGGCAGCTTCCTAGGGCCAGGTGGAAGGGGTAATTTTGCATCCTTGTGTCTCTTGAAGTAGAGATAAAGCACAACCACAAATGAGATAAAGCCTAGGTTGAAGATGATGGTTACCATAGGGGAGGTTTTACCGGGGGTTTAGTGGAGAACAGCCTCTTTTGAAGTCTGCAAGACTGCAGATGCTTCCTTTTCGCGATGAGACGTAATGATGGCAACACTTCAATTTGAGCCTAAATTGACACTACTCAGGAGACTTTACCGGGGATAAGTGGAGAACAGCCTCTTTCAAAGTCTGCAAGATGCTTCCTTTTCATGACGAGACGAAATCCGCGCGCGATCATGATGGCAACACTTCAATTCGAGCCTAAATTGACACTACTCAGGAGGTTTTACCGGGGATAAGTGGAGAACAGCCTCTTTTAAAGTCTGCAGATACGTACACTTCAATTCTGCTGGCCTAGTACTATAAACCGCTAATGAGTACCACAATAATAAACGTGCCTCAGTGTCAACCAAGATGGAAGAAAGACTATATTGTCATACCTAATGAGTGCAACAATAATAGCTATCCAGAAGGACATAAAATATACTCGACTCACTGCCTCAGTGTCAACCAAGATGGAAGAAAGACTGAGGAAGTGAGTTGAGCAACATGACCTGTAATTGAACAATGACTAAGCCATGCCTGAACGAGGAAGGTGAAGAACCATAACTATGTTTGTATACCTCAGGCTAGTTGTGTTTGGTGTGGTATTTCGATAGGCATGTGTGTTGCCCCGGGGGAGGGGGTAATTTTGTACTACCATATTCTAACTTGCTGGTCGCTTCTGTAGCGGCCTTGCTCGGAGCAGAGGTTGCCTTTCGGCGGCGTGGGTGTCCGCAGACACATGCCATTTCCTGATCATGGTGGTGGTTCAGGTGCAAGTTTTCCCCAACATTTGGGCAACTTTTAGGCATGTATGACTGTTTTCTGGATATTATTACTATTGATATGAAATGAGATTCCAGATGGTTTTGGCTTTCATTGATATTGTACAGATCCTTAGAAAATTTAAGACTTGCATCTCTAGTATCTCATGTATGCATCCTCCAAGTTTTGTATTTTTTCTTATTGATGGAAGGTTGCTATTATCCCAATTGGGCAAGTCATTTTTGAATGTGATATTGTGGCTGTGGATAATGAAAATTCAGTTACAATATTTTCTCTGTGGTTTTGACAAAAACAATCAAATAAATTAAATTATTTTTACTGTATTTTTACATTGTTTTGTAAAAGAACATTGTTTTTTTTTTTTTTTTTTTTTTTTTTTGGGGGGGGAGCGTTACCGTGTGACCGGTAGCCTTTAGCAACTAACAACTTTGCCCTTTTGGGGTTAGTCCTTTATGCCCGCTGGTATGCAAACTCTAGGTCTGCTTTATAGGTGTCCACCCTGAGGAAATGCTTTAAGCACACTTCTTGTTGGGAGTAGTGTGGGATTCCGTGTTATCCGTCGGGTAGATGTTGGTCCCGGGGAGTGTCTGGGTCACGTATACCCACTAAAACCTCAGCCCGCCATGTTGCTCTTTCTGGCGAGTCACCTCTATTTGCCAGCAATTTTCCCCACGTCTCATTTATCAATCGTAGGCTTACTCGGCTTTTCTTTCTTCCCTTCCTCATCGCCTGGAGGTAATCCAGGCTTATTCTTGCGCCTACTCAACTCTTTAGGCTGTTTATCATCCTTTCAGCCGTCCATTCGTGGCTGCCTTCCTCTCCTATTACTCTCTTACACCTCAATGCCCATATCGTTGTCGCTGCCTCTGATATCAGCAGCTTGTATAGTCTCGTTTTACCTCTCATTTGTCGCCCATCTCTATTCTTCCATTGTATTGCTCCGCATCCTAGGATGTCTCCCATGTTCGGTTTTTCCCATGATCCATATCTCGACTTCCACCATTTCTCTATTTTGTTCCATACCACACTTTGTCCTATTGCTCTGCATTCCAGTAGGATGTGCTCCATTGAGTCCTCGCAATTACATACCTCGCACTTCTTCCTTTCTTCATACCCTGGTATGTTCTCCCAGTAGTTTCCTACCTTGTATATTCCGTGCATACTCTTCCATAAGAATTCACGTACTGTCCGTGTGAAGTCCTTCTGATGCAGAGATAACCAAATTCTGTTTTCAGTTACTTTGGTGCCCGTTCTTCTTTCTATTGAGGCTTTAGTTTTGTTTATGTTTTCCTCCGTGCGTCTCTGGTTATTCGTCTTGTTTTCTGTTTTCCTTGCCCTGATTCCTTTGTAGAGGAGTGATTGTGATGTTTGACTTAGTTTTGCTCCAAACTGCCACCTTCCTGCCCCATATGTGTCGTCAGGTTGCGTTTGTCTTTGCACACTTGTACTTTTTTTGCCAGTTGGTCTGCTTCCTCATTTCCTTCCTCTCCATTATGTCCTTTCACCCATTCAAAACATGTTGGGCCTTCTCTTGCATCGAGCTTATCTCTTGCTAGTCTCATCCGTGCACCGTTTTTTACTCCTATCCATCCTATGTCATCCCACATTTGTATGTGATCTGTCAGTCCTTCTATGGCATACTTTGAATTGCTTCTGATGTGTAGGATTCCTTTCTTCACAATTTCAGCTGCTCTTTGTATCGCATAGATTTCTCCTGTTTGGTTCGACTGTATTAGTCCTGGTACCTTTGCATATTCGTTTCTTTGGTTGTTCCTTCCAAACCATATCCCACTGCCTGCTTCTGCATTTTCTTTGCTGTTGTTAGTGCACGATCCATCCGTGTACACTGTCGTCATGTTGTGGGGGGTAGCTTCGTTAGTAGAGTTGGGTGTGTTCGGTGTGTTTTCTACTCCCTCTTCCATGAATACCCTGATTGCATCCTCTATTCCTTTTGCTCTCTCTCTTCCTTGGTACCTTGTGTCGTTTCTATGTTCCCTAGGTGACGTCTAATCTCCTGTTCTTCCTGTTCAGCTCCGGGTCTCCAGTTTGTCTTCAGTTTCATTATTCGTCTTCCCATGTTTATCGTGCATTCGCTTGGTGTGTCGCATCCTTTCTTGACATCTTCTTGGCAACTGACACACCTGCAGAAATCGTTGTGCTTGTGTTTGTTGTCTCCTAGTCTCGCTAGCATCCTGCATGCATCACCAACTGTTGACACTCTGTGTATCTTCCTCAGGTGCTTATTTTTTGTTGTGTTATTGTCTTTCCTTCCATCTTCGTCGATGCCTGGGTGGTGCCACATTGGCATCTCTATTTTAGCCTTATCTGATAGCTCATGTCCCCATAGTCTCACCCCGTTTCTTAGTCCCGTGCTAATCATTTTTTGTAGGTCCTCTGGGAGGGTTGATGATCATTTTATCTTTGCTTTCCATGTTTGTACAAATTGGTTTACGCCGTCACATGCATCCTCTATCCTGTCGCTTGCCCTTGCATTGCGTCTTATCATCTCATCCGCTATGTACGCCCATGTTGGTCTATTCCGTCCTTGTTTCATGTATTCCTTTAGCCACGTCAGATGTATTGCCTCGTTTCGGCTTTTAATATCAAGTAGGCCCCTTTCCCCATTCTCTGCGGGTTCATATAGGGTTGCTAGCTTTAGCATGGGGGCTGACCCGTTCCA
The DNA here is from genome assembly GCA_003313785.1 of Termitomyces sp. MG148. NCBI lineage: Eukaryota > Fungi > Basidiomycota > Agaricomycetes > Agaricales > Lyophyllaceae > Termitomyces > Termitomyces sp. MG148. The sequence goes on from QLOM01008965.1 coordinate 4,710, forward strand.
CATGTAGTCTCTTATCATCTTCTCTATTCAGTGTTCTATGTCTTTAGGCATTCTCTGTACTTTTGTTAGATAGAATGTCATCCCTCCCACAAACATATTTATTATGTGTCTTCATCCTTTCATCAAGGGGTTTATCTGGCTCCATTGTTTCAGCATTTTCTCGACTTTTTGTATCATCGGTCCCCATGGATTGCTTTGGTCTATTTTGTTCCCGACCCAGCATCCTAGGATTCTCACTAGCTCACCCTCTTTGGCTATTTTAATGTTTTCCGCTATCTCATTACCCACATCCTCTGGGTGGATTCTTCTCGTGTCTCTCATTTGTCTCCTATATACTTCGGGACCTATTGGTATTACTTCTGTTTTTTCTATGTTGAATTTCACTCCTGATGCTCTGCACCATTTATCTAGTATTTCTTTTAGTTTGTCAAAACCATCCTCTTTTGACAAGAAGACAGTTGTATCATCCGCAAACAGTAATGCGATTAGCCTCTCTTCCATCCCATTTATTCTGAAACCCTTGATGTCAGAGTTCCTTAACATTGTGGCTAGTGGTTCTATTGCGATGTTGAATAGGAGACATGATAGCGGATCTCCTTGTCTCACTCCTCTTCTGACTTCGAATGGTTTACTCAGTACTCCATTTATCATAATTGTAGTTTCTGCTGAGTTGTATAGAGCTTTAACCATCGCTATAAAGTTCTGTGGTAGGTTGTATTTCTCTAGTACTTTCCATAGATAGTCATGACATATTTTATCATAGGCTTTTTCTTGGTTGAGGGCCACTATGGCTTCTTCTATTTTTGTTTCCTCGGTGAGGTCTATCATCAGTTTTACTGTCTTCACTTGGTTGTATATGCTCCTTCCTTTCATAAATCCTGCTTGGTTCTCATGTATAATTCCAGGGATTGCTTTCGTTAGTTTATTTTGTAGAGCTCTCGTGAGGATTTTGTAGTCTGTGTTTAGTATTGTTATTGGCCTGTAGTTTGCTATCTCCGCCCTATTGTTCTTTTTGTATAGCGGGCATATCCATCCTTTTGCAAAGTCTGTTCCTCTTTCTATCTCCTCTTTCTCTATGTTTTCGATGACCATTTTTAATGTTTTAACCATGTCAAAGCCTTCTATCCCTTTTTTCTGTCGCTCTGCACTCCTCATCTTCAATATTTTATAGAGTTCCGCTGGTATACTGTCCGGGCCCATGGCTTTATTGTTTTGTTGAGCAGTTATTGCCTTTACAATCTCTTCTGTTGTAAGTGTCTTTGCCAGCTTAGCTTTCTGACACTGTGTTATTCTCGCATTTATGTCCTTTAATGCTTCATCTATGTCTCTTTTGCATTTGTCTTTGTTTTCTGTGACTTCTTCTTTTTGTATGTTCTCATGGTACTTTCTTGCCCATTTGGCCATGTCCTCTGTTTTTGTTGCATATATCCCATTGTTTGTAAGGGCGACCTCTGGAGGCTATGGCTCAGTCACACAGCTGGCAGAGGGAAATCCAAAGTATATATAGGTAATACAACAATAACTACTCACCTGGCAGAGGGAAATCCAAAGAGAACAAGTCTAGGGATTCCCTATGCCAGGAGTGACGCTTCCAAGGCTCCAGAAGCATGGGAAGTAACTGTATAGTATGACAAAAGCCACAATAAAATTTATAATTTAAAAAAGGAAAATCTCCAAAAATAATCAAAAACTCGGAAATTGCCATTGCCAGAGGTCATGCACATGTCTCATGTGACTTGCTTAGTAATTTGGAGGCTAGCCTTGAGATGACTAAGCCTCTGGATGCTTACTAAGCCTCTGGAAGCGGTGGCTACACTTGTTTGAATGATAACTAAAGAACCAGAGCACTTCAAGGGCTGAGAATAGTACCAATAGATAGTGTTGAAGGAATAGAAGCAGTAAAGTAAAAGAGTGACAGCAGAAATAGGGAAATAAATAGAGGAAGAATGAAAGAATAAGGAGTGGAAGAAGGGAGAAATGAGGAGTCCCCTGACAGTGTCCCGTCAAAAGGGTTGTCTCCCCCTGTCATCTGTTTTGAGGCCTTGTTTTCCATCACTTCTGTTTGTTTTGGACCTGGTGACTGTTCAGCTTCTCTTGTGGCCCTGCGCTTCAGTAATGTTGGTTCCATCACTTCACTTTGGGTGGAGTTATATCTCACTTCTCATTTTGTGGCTTCCTTTTATCTAATTTCTATTCCCTGTTCTGTTTCGGTTTATGTTTATTCCTTCTGCCTTCTCCATTTTCTGTCTTAGATTGTTTCTCTTTTTGTTTCTTACAGATGTGTCTCATCTTTGTCTATTTCTCTTTTACTTTGTGTTTTGTGTGTTTTTTGTTTTGGTTCCTTTTCTGAGTTGTATCCACTTGTTTTACTTGTTTTCAGTGTGTTTTATTTGTCTCAGTGGTTCTATTCATGTTCTCTTCATCTCCGGTTTTCTTTTCTTCTGTGTCTTCCTAATTTGTGGCTTTTGGCCTTCCTTCCGACTTCCGTTTTGGTTGTTTCACTTTGGTGTACTTGTCCCTTGCATAACCTTTTGTCTTTTGGGCAATTTTTGATTCATTTTTACTTCCGTAGCATAGTTAGGTTTATCGGTTGCGGCATCAACATTGTTCGGAAGGTTTATGCATACTCTGTCAGGATTTGTGTTTGCTCAAGATTCTTTTGTATTTTGCGTTGGTTTTGGATGTTGGTTTTCCTCACTTTGTTTAATCATGTCTGCTTACTTTGTCTTAATTTAAAGGATTGTGTTTCATTTTGCCATGTCCTCTTTCCTTTTGTGGTAGGCTGTCTTATTGTTTGTAGCTACGTTTTGATTAAACTTTACTTCCCTTGTCAAACCTAGCTGAGTTCCTACAAAACAGAGGAGCGAATCCTCAGGTCCTGTCGTAGTGAGAGAAGACAACTATATTTGTACCTACAAAACAGAGGAGCAACTGTATGTAGATAGTTGAATTATAAGCCAAGAAACTCAAGTAATGACGAGCACTTACATTCTCAGGTCCTGTCGTAATGAGAGAAGACAACTGAGGATGCAATGCTATGTCGACACGTCTCAACACTTGCCAACATGTGACCATGTAACCCAACTGAGATAAGAAGCCCCTATACAGGCAACACAACCCCATCAGTGGTGAAGTGGGCACGAAAATCAGGATCTGTTGACCATGCCCATTGCAGTGATAAATTTGTAATGCAACTCTTTATTCAATGGTTTCATGAGAACATCCACAACCATGTCGGTAGTGAAAATCCAAGAAGTGCTGAAAGATTCCGACTGCAAGTGTTCACAAATAAAGTAGTAACGAATGTCGATATGTTTTGAGCACAAGGTCACAGAGTTGGAGTTTGCTATGTCTAGTGCACTCTTGTTGTCGCAATAAATTGGAAAAGGAGAGGGTACCGGGAGATCTAGAGAAGTCAAGAAAAATCTAATCGAGATGGCTTCACGCATCGCATGAGAAAGAGACATATATTCAGCCTCAGTCGACGATAATGCCACGGTGCATTGCTTAACCGAAGACCAGGAAACCAGATTGGAAAAAACAAAGAAAGCATAACCAGAAACACTACGTTGAGTTGCTGGATCCAAAGCTCAATCAGCATCGACAGCCCCAAAGTCTGTTGGGAAAACCAGACACGTAGAAGGATCACTTGTATCACGAGAAAAATTGTACTCAATTGCGAGGTCATGTGTACCAGAGAGATAACAAAGAACTCTCTTTGCAACAAGAAGGTGTTTGCGCATTGGGTTTGAGCTGTACTGGCCCAATGACATTGCAGTGAAGGCCAAGTCCGGATGTGTGCAGAGGCTGAGCTATAAAATAGAGCCGACAAGTTGCTGATAATGAATTTTAATGTCGTCATCAGCAATATCAGGGAGAGCATTATTAGGAGGCTCCTCCACATTGTCAACCCTTGAGACCAAGGGAAGTGAAAGAGGAGAAGCATCCAGTAGACGATAAGTAGTAAGAAGGTTGAGAATATAGTCCTTTTGAGATAACCAAAGACTCTTTCGGTTCCTATCACGGTCGATTTGAATACCCAGATAAAGGGTGGTAGCCCCAGAGTCCTTGACTTTGAAGCAATTTCTCATGCATTGAAGTATCCAATCATAAAGGGATTTTGAGTTTGTCGCGTTCAGACCATCATCAACATGAATGCAGATGACGATGAAAAGATCGCTACCATTAGAAGGCATGGAGATAGATGGATCTGGTGGTGATGAAAAACAGCCAAAAAACACAGCATGGTCAACCTCACAACTCAAGCTCTTCTTTGATAACTTTGTACCATTTGTGAGAAGCCTGTTTGAGGCCATATAGCGCCCGAAGAACACGATTGACCTTCTTGGGATCCGAGTCAGGAAAACCCGGAATTTGCTTGCAATAAATCTTGTGTGTGAGCGGAGCATTGAGAAATGCAGTCTTGATGTCAAAAGTGAATAGATTGAGGTCGTGCATGGTTGCAAATGCAAGTGTAATTCGAATGCTAGTCATTTTTGCAACTGGAGCATAAGTCATTCCATAGTCCTCCAGGCGCTGGCTAAAACCCTGTGCAACAAGACGTGCTTTCTCCAGGCCATGAATAATAGACCCATTGGGATTCAATTTGTAAGCAAAGGCCCACCGGACACCAATAGCCTTACGACCAGGAGGTAAATCAGCAGGGACAAAGACCTTTTGTTGCCGTAGACTATCAACTTTGCGTTTTATGGCAGTCCGCCAGACCGCAGAATCACTTCTGTGAGTAGCCTCAAAGTAATTCTCAGGAGCTTTTGCAAGATCAAACTCGCGTGTTGACTTGAAACAGGGAGGATCAGGACCATACGCTGCATAGGCTTTGAAGTCGTTGATTGCGAGCAACTCAAGATCAACAAGGTCCAAGACATCATCCTGAAAGGAAACAGTAGAAAGAAGTGCACTAATGTCCAGCATAGCTGAAAGACCTTGGTGGGGAAGAGGTTTAGAAACTTGGCTAGCCCAAAGGCGCGTGAGGCGTTCATTGCACCAAGTGATGTCTTCTAAAAATGCCTTTCTAGCAGCTGTTAGTTTCACATTTTGACGTGGGCGCACAGGGGACTAAACAATCGGAACAGAAGAAACAGAAGAGGTAGAAGGAGGAGAAGATGGAGTAAGATCAACCCCAGATGCTGGACACTGATCAGGAACCACAGAAGTAGAAACAAGCAGAAGAGAAGTCAAAGATTGACCAAGACAACCACAGACATTTTCATTGAAAATGACATCACAAGAGAAGAAATAATGACCTGACAAGTCATGAACACGCCAACCAAGGTGATCCTCTTTGTAGCCAACAAAAATTGCCTCAAAGCGGCGAGGGGCACCCTTCAAATGAGTCTCGGAAGGGTGGAGAACAAAACATTGACAACCCCAGACCTGAAGGTGAGAGAGATCAGGTTTTGAACCCTCAATGATCTCATATGGCATGGTGAGAGCAGGCAACGTAGACGTCAGCAAACGGTTACAAAGATATTGCGCAGTTAGGATTGCATCTCCAAGAAAAGATAAAGGTGGGCCTGCATCTGCCATCAGCGCTTGAGCAGTATCCTCAATAGTCCAAATATACCGCTTGGCCTTGCCGTTCTGCTGATGTGCGTAGGCTGCTGTTGATTGTATTATAATGCCTGATGCATCAAGGTGTTCATGAAGAGCGCCAGCCACAAACTCTTTGGCCCCATCACAGCAAACAACCCAAACCTTGTTACCCGACTTCAACTCAAGACGAGCTTGAAACATCTTAAAATGCTTTGTTGCATGCGCACGTGAAGATAATAGAGCAGTGTCACTATAATTCGAGAAATCGTCAACAATGGAGTGAAAATGATTGGTTCTGCTGTTTGCGAACTGCGTTGGAAAAGGACCACAAGAGTCCATGTGGAGTAAGTCACAGATCTTGTCGGCGCGATGTCAGAAATTATCAAAAGGTCAAGCCGGCTGCTTACCGAGGATGCAAGAAATACAATGAAGGTCAGAAAGAACCAGAATATTCAACCCCAGAGGCGTAGTCCTTTGTAAGAACCGCATGGACGGTGTCCTGAGCAGGATGACCCATGTGGTGGTGCCAGAGTTCAGGAGTAACTGGAACACGAGAAAACAAGACAGCGGGCATGGCAATAGCCGTGAGAGGAGTTGGAGAAGAAAAATCAGGAGGGACAAAATCACAGTAGAGGAAAGAAAGACGATTGTGAACCAAAGCCTGCAAGGCACGTCCACTATCACAGCCAGCAGGAGAAGGGAAAAAAATAGATGTTGCATCGCAAGCAAAGAGAATATCCATGCCATGCTCCACCATCAAACCGACGGACAAAAGGTTGATGAGTACATCCGGAGCATGGAGACATTCATTGAGAATCAATGTGACAGTCTTCCCACCAACGTGAGCATGAAAACGGCATTCACCACGAGCCAGGGTAGCAAGAGTGCCACAGTTGGCTGTGCCAACAGGAACAGCTTGACTGGTGTTGTAAGTCCAGAAATGGTGTTGATCGTGAATGATATGTGTTGTGCAGCCAGAGTCCAAAATGGAGTTGAAACGCAACGCGATGGAAGCAAGCACAACGGGATCCGTTGACGTAACAAAAGAGAAGTAAGGGAGTGAATCATCCTGAATGGAAGGAGCATTATAGAGGTGGAAAGCGGTGTCATTATCATCACCCTCAGAGGGCGTAGAAATTACAGGGGTAGTATCACTAGAATCAATTACAAAAGGCTGTGGAGTAAAAACATGCTCAGTCACAGGATCCACCACTGCCACATTTGCATGCGGCCGAGATGATGAATCTCTGGAGGGAGCAGGAGCACGAGTCAAAGGAGTTGAGGAAGAGACAGAGGAAGACAAAGCAGGTGTTGCTGACAAAGGTGCAGCAGAGGCAGAAGAAATGGTGGTGGAGTGCAAACAAGGTTGCGCAGGAAGCAAAGGTTTTGAAATGGGGCAAGCAGCCAGGCGACAACAAACATCAATGTCGATTTCCAGGATGGTGTCCACAAGTGAATAAAAATCAAAAGTGCCATTGGAATTGTGTTCCCAAGAACGCCAAACCTCTTCTTGGACATAGTCAAAGGCTTTGTGGTCAGGGACACCATCCATGAAACGCTGAATCTTCTCAAAAGGAGTGAAGTCCCAAGGGGTACAAGCCAGCTGATTCACAGCTATGCACCACGTTTGGACAAATGTAGGAATGGCATTCGGCGCACAGACGAGGTTAAAGACCGAATCCTTCACATGTTGAGCCGAAGCAGCACTCCCAACACTGAAACATTTCTGCAGGAAATTGAGGAGTGGAAAACCT
>QLOM01008970.1:0-21965 GCA_003313785.1 Termitomyces sp. MG148
GTGGTAGATCTGCTTCTTTGATCCAGATCATCACAATCTGATCCCAATTTTGATGCCTCTGCCAGCCCCTATGCTTCCCCTCCCCATTACAGTAACTGACTATTCTTGACTTGATGACTCTGAGCTGATCCCTTGTCCCTCTGCTGTACTTCCTGTGTATTTATTGGGGTGTTTTTGGGAATATACTTTTGTAGAGACTGCTACCAGGAGGCTTACAGTTTTCAGCCTGTATATTAAATGTTTATTTTGACTTCTGGTGCATGTTCTGTCTCTGAATGCTGTACAGCATTGTATCAATGCACTGTTCAATGTGATCAATATTCTAGACTCTCAGTCTAGAGTTTGCAGTATTCACTCGTAGTATTAGGATTGAACCCAAAAGGTTCAAAAAAGTGAAACGTTGTCAAGATATAGAAAAGCCTTACTATCACACAAGAGAACCAGATCAGTATACAATTCTAGTACTACGTAGTATGACAGTAAAAATGGCTGCCTTACATAAGGCAGCCACACAACACTATATACAATTTAGTAATATAATTATTTAATATAAATAATTATGACAGTCATTTGTGAGTAAAGTAAGTCGTAGAGGCAAGCTCTACGACTGAGGTCCGTTATACCACTGCTCAACTTCTTCCTTCTCTTGGCTGGTTGTCATGCCAAACTCTCTACTACAGCCACCTCTTCACAATGTGTACTGTACTCTACAACTATGCCCACCTTAAACCAGCATTCCTTGGTGCACTCCTTAGTTGCCCACTCTACTCTGCTCCTTTGCAACGCTTTCTACCCACCCACAAAGCTATGTCCATTGAGTTGTCAGACTTTGAGGAGGAGGTGATATCAGGGGACAGGTCCTCAGACCATCCACCCTAGCCTTGCTTAGTCTGTGTTGACGTTGGCACCCACATCTAGCCACCATCCGGATTGCTCCAGCCCTATCCTGCTCCATCCCTGTCTTGGCATTGACACCTGGCAGGTCAGCTGGTCTTTGGACCCACTCTACTTGCCAGCAGGCCTTTATGCCATTGGCTGGCTTACTCATGCAGGCCTTTATGCCATTAGCTGGCTTACTCATGCTGACTGTTGCTTACTCATTAGTGCTTAGTATATACCAGCCCTATTAGTCAATATACCATAGTCATAGTGTATTCAATGTAGTATATAAGTAGGACTGGTGGATGGAACATCCCCAGTCCTAGCTGTCACAACCCATCCCCGGGCCTAATCCCCCAGGCCCAGACCACCCCACACACTCCCCGGCAAATCACTCACACGACCCCAACTTGAGACAAACTCCACAATCACCCAGCACAGCCATCACGTCATACTCCGACCAACCCTAGCACTTTCCTGGACATCACCGACGAACCCCGGCATGACAACACGGCAACCCACGCATTGCCCGACGCATCAGGCATCATCAGGCATCATTCAACGCATCATGCATGGCCACGCATCACCCAATGCATCATGCACTGCCATGCATCACCAATGCATCAGGCCATGCATCATGCATTGCCACACATCACCCAATGCATCATGCCACACATCATGCATTGCCCAGTGTATCAGTCCCGCACCATGCCTCACCACGACCTCTTGTTGCACCACATCCTCCCTTGTGCAGCGCCACTGCAACTCCCAAAGCAACGACGCCACTCCTAGCCGACATCCGTGAAGCCTCCTTTGTCCTCCTACGTGCTCCGGGACACCACCAGAATCTTGGAGCAGCCCTTGGACATGGGGCTGGGACTCTGGACCTTCCCCAGTATGTAGTCAGTATATAAGTCCCACCGTAGCACCAAGTACAGTAGTCTTGATATTACACATACTTCCCAGTACTTTTGCCTTCGTCTCCAGTCTCATTCAGCTCATACTTGTCTCTACTCTCTTGCCTTGTACTTGTCTCCCGTCTCTCATCTCATACTCGTCCACTCTTATTTCTATCTCTTTACTCTAATCTATCTGCTTTTCTTATCTCCCAATCGGTCCCTTTACTTTTTCAACTTCCTGGTTTCTCTCCAAATCCACTCCTGCTCTCCATAAGTTCAATTCCACATCGATCAACTCCAACCGCGCAGCTGCCCTTTGTGCCTGTCATGTCATAACTTCCTTGCCAGGCACTCCAGCCTATTTGCTAACCTCCGGGCCTCCTCTGCGCCTTTACTCGCTCCCAGCGCTCGCTCCCTGCTCGCACACTTAACCGGCTGCCCTGGAGCATCTCTCCCAGATCCCTCTAAACCTCCGGAGCACTTTCCCATGCCCCAGCGCACTCTGCCCACCCTTGATAGGCCTCTCTTGTGTCTGTAGCACTCTGAGCTTGCTTTGTAAGGCTTTGCCCAGACTTGCTGAGCCCTCAGATCAGCAAAACCTAACACTAGCAATAGCATTGCTTCTGAGTCTACACATTAGCATAACTGTGAGCTCCTCAGTAACAACCTTGCCTTCTGCTCTTGCCCTCCTGCTCTACCCCTTGTCGGTGGTCTGCCTTCTTGCCTGCTAGTTGCTTGTCACTGTGCTTGCTCGACACTTGCCTCACTTGGTGGTTGACTTGAGTGGTTGATGCGTCTGCCTAGCTTTCCACAATAGAGCGTCTCCTTACAGAGACAAGGCAAAGGATACCGGGAATACTTAGGCAATATCAAGACTATTGTACGAGGTGCTATGGTGGTGCTTATATACTATGGTATGCTAGGAGCTTCAGTACCAGGTCTGAGAATGAACTCTGGAATTTCAGTGGTGGTCCGGAGGACATAGGAGGAGACAAAGGAGGCCTGCAGGTGTCGGTTTGGAGTGCGGCAGTGGTGCTGTTGCTTTGGGAGTCGTGGCGCTGATGCTGCACAGCTGGCAGGGGCACGTGCAAAGCGTGATGCGGTGAATGATGTGCAGAATGCTAGGTTGATCTGGAGCAATGCATGATGCATCGAATGATGCATGATAATGCATGATGTGGTGAATGATGGGCATGATGGAAGGAATGATGCGGATGAGGTTGCCTGTCATGCCAGTGATGTCCAGGGAGCCGTCGGAGAGTGTCAGTGATGTTTTGGGGGGGTCTGGAGTTGTTGGTGATGTCTGGGGAAGCGCTGGAAATTGCTATGGTGTGATGTGATGGCCATGTTAGTGGTCTGGTGGGTTTTATCCCAGGGTTGGGTGGTCATGGGAGTGGTTGCCGGGAAATGCGTTGAGGGTCCTGGGACTGGGGCTCAGGCCCAGGGGTTAGTTGAGTTGTGACAATCACCAGCATGTCAGTCATGCATCACCCCTGCATCAACCAGGCATCACATGCATTACCATGCACCAACCAGGCATTATATGCATCACTTGCTACATCATGCCTCCACTGCACTCTTGCCAGCTGCGTGACGCCACTGTCAGGGGACTCCTCATCTCTCTCTTCTTTCACTCTTTATTCCTTCATTCTTCTTCTATTTATTTCCTTATTTCTGCTGTCACTCTTTTACCTTACTGCTTCTATTCTTTCAACACCATCTATTAGTACTATTCTCAGCCTTGAGGTGCTCTGGTTCTTTAGTTATTATTCAGACAAGTGTAGTTAACGCTTCCAGAGGCTTAGTCATTGTGAGGCTAGCCTCCAAATTACTAAGCAAGTCACATGAAACATGTGCATGACCTCTGGCAATGGCAATTTCCGAGTTTTTGATTATTTTCAGAGATTTTCCCTTTTTTAGATTATAAAATTTATTGTGGCTTTTGTTATACTGTACAGTTGCTTCCCATGCTTCTAGAGCATTGGAAGCGTCACTTCTGGCATAGGGAATCCCTAGACTTGTTCTCTTTGGATATCCCTCTGCTAGCTGTGTGACTGAGCCATAGCCTCCAGAGGTCGCCCTTACAGCCACCACCATGACTTCCAAAGCAACAATGCCACTGTCACACCCCTAGCCAACACCTGCAGGCCTCCTTTCTCTTCCTATGTCCTCCAGGCCACCACTGAAACCCTGGAGGTCACTCTCAGACCCAGTGCTGAAACCCCCATATAAGCACTACCATAGCCTCCAGTACAGTAGTCTTGATATTGCCTAGTACTCTCTCTGTAACTCTATGCCTTGTCTCTACAACTCATCTATTCCGCCTCATACTTGTCTCGTTTAACTTGTCTCATACTTGTCTTATCTTTGATACCTTGTAATCTCATCTCCAATCTATCTGTTTCTTCCATCTCTCCTCTACTCAATTTTCCTTTGTCCAATAAACTCTATTTCTCTGATTTCCCTGGCTCCAATCCTAATCGGCTCTGCACAGCCCTGCCTCACTAACTTCAGCTATGTGTCCATTCAACCTTAAAAACACTAACTGCATGATCATTTTTCATGCCTTCTCCACCATGAGACAAACACTGGCATGTCAGTATATTCATGGACCCCTCTATATTCTATATTAATCTATTTGCCCTAGTGCTCGCTTCCTGCTCATGTCCTCCATTACACGCCCCCAGTACACCTCGTCCAGTTCATCAACCAACTCTGGCACACTTCCCATGCCCTGTCATCTCCTGCCAACTCTTAGTAGGCCTTCAGTCCTCTGAATCCACTTTGTAAGGCCATGCCCAACAGAGATCTTTGGCAAAAAACCACCTGTCAGAGGACCGGTCTCCAGACCGTGTCCAACCCTATTCCAAGCTTAGTCTGACAATACACCTATTCCTGGCAGGTCCGACCGGCTGCTTGGCCTATCCTTTCCCCTTCCATCTTGTAGTAGTCAGCCTTGATGAATCATATGCCCAGACCTTACTCAGCATCAATTATTGTTAGTCATACTCCTTTACATACCAGGGCCTGATTAGTAAACAGTATTAGTAATAGCACAGCCACCAATGTAGTATATATAGGCAGCCTGTGGGATAGAATATCCCTAGGCTGAACAATAGCAGTGTTCTTCTGGCCTATCCACTGAACCAACCATAAGCTTATCTAGCGCTGTTTGACCCTCTGTTAGCTTTGCTTGCCTCTTGCCTGACTCTTGCCTGCCTCTGCGCTTGCTCGACTCTTGCTTGCCCCTTGCATCGCTGACTCTGTGGAAGGAGTTCCACAGATGTCAAGCGTTCTCCTTACACCACCCCTGCAACAATCTGGAAGAAGCTCCACTGCTGGGACTTCTCAAGGAAAGCATGCTATTTCCTATGGATGACCATGCATGATGCATACATGATTGGAGATCACTGGCTAAGGCCTACCATGAAGCTGGAGACTTGCAAGAGAGAGCAATGTGCACTCACTGTCAGACCATTGATGGCACACATTCTAACAGAATGGTGAATCCACAGAGCAGAGAGAGATCTGGGAAGCCACCAAATCACTGTGGAAAAAGAAAAGCAAGAGAGAGTACACGGTTCAGGCCTACCCTGGGAACAATCCCGGGCACGAGGATGGAAGGAAGCTCCCTGGGCATGCAAGGCTATACAAAATCATAATGATTGGATCAGTGCATCTGATATGAATGAAAGCTTAGGTTGCAAAAGAGTAATCCAAAACAAGAACACCCCCTTTCTCAGACAGAAGGTAATAAAGAGATGGATTAAAACTATGAACGACAGGCTATCCCTTGACAGAGAACTTACTAGGCCAAGATATGGTAAAAAAGCACTAAGTAAGAAGAAAGTCCTGAGAACCTGGTCTGGGGTCCTTAAGGACGAAATCTCCCTTTCCAATGACTGGTTGGGGGAAGCCGAGGTTTTAGTGGTATGGGCACCAAATTTGGCTCCGAGAGGGAAGGAGAAGGAATAGGGTAAGTAAAGGTTGAGGGTGAGGAGCCAAACTGGGTGGTCCCGAGCCCTACACCCAGTGCGTAAGAGCATTTCCTTGGGGTGTATGTAAAGAAAACCAAAACTGAGTTATTTCCCTGTACCGACAGCGGGTTGCGCGGACGCATCTGTGATGCCGGACGTCCAACTACAACGAACGCTACACCAAAAAAAATAGAAAAGAGATCTTGAAGAAAGCTGAAGCTTTTGAAGAGGCAGCACATATCCTCCGTAGTCAGATCCCATTCCACAACCAGATTTGGATGAAGGCCTTACGCAACCTCGGTCGACGTCACGGATTTATGAGAGAATGGGCAGGAAACATGAAACTACAAGGACAGAAGGGTAGTCAGAGGCGGAAAAACGACGAGCACGGAATACAATAGAATACACACGGCGGAAAACAGCATAACGGCTTGTGTAGCAATGCTTATTAGTTTTCATTTAGCGAGTGGCAGCAACCTACAGAGGGAAGCATCTGCTGAATAGCTTCCATTGCGATTCAGTATTTTCATGAGGACCAAAGATGGACATATTTTCACGTTGTGCAAGGAATTAGATGTTGACCGGTCAGACTGTGAGACCTTTCGGACGAGCCCCACAAACTGTGGCAAAAAAGGTCGGACTGTTTTGAATCCATGGGTGAGAACGTCAACAGAAGACTACTTTAAATACTATTTGTCTTCCAGTAAAATTGATAGACAATTGGTTGATGAGAAAACATTGGGGAAGATCTCATAGACAACACATACGTGAGTTCCTCAGTCTATGTGCTGATCATAAAAAAAACTTGGTCTCTACGAGGGAGCATGTTAGACGGTGTCATCCTCTGGAGTACAGCTTCAATTTGGGTACTGACTCCTCCGGGAGGGAGGCCATTGCATAGTCATCCAATCAGTACAATGAACATGTAAACATGGTTAATGACGAGCTTAACCCAAACTGAACGATTTCCGTCGTCCTTGGAAAAGATACTCAAAAATGAGAGTGGAATGACCACCAATTGGCGACAGCAAATAAGTTTCCACCGACGTAGAAACCCAGAAACCACATTAGGCCAGCACCAAGGGGGGTACTTAGCCGACACATACATACAGGACTATATATGCCTTCATAGGTGAGTACTATGCCAAATTTGTACCTACTGGACCAGTAGACTGTCCATGCAGTACTAACCCTTCCAAACGAGGGACAACATCATAAAGGAACGCTAGCGATACGAGGCGTTCATATATATTCTGGAGGGCGTGGACGAAGCAGTAGGACTGGAATATTGAAGGAAGGAAGGATTTGAAGCAATGGAAAAATTCCTTGGAGATTGAGAGCTTTCACCAAGACAGGGGAACCACGGATACAGGCGGACGAACCGACATTGGAGGACGGAGAAAAGAACGACGAAGGCGAGGAAGAGTGGTGGGAGAGGCCGGAGATGAGAGCGGATGGTTAATGAGGGAATGGAGGAGGAAGTGCGCTAGAGCGGGAAGCAGTGCGAGGACGTGGCCCACGAGTGGGAGTGAAGTAGGAACGCACCGACACGACGGAGCGACAGGAGCTTCTGGGATTCAAATATTCACACGGCACGCGAAACGGACGGGGACAGATACAAATAAGTACACACAGCACGCGAAATGGAGTCTCATCAATCGGATCAAACTCGCGGTTTACCCGGAAACCATGACGGAGCGCTCAGTGCATCTCGAGTGGATGAATGAAGCAATGAAGATGGCAAGCGTCAACTTCCATTGAACACTGACCATTAGCTTGAATGATAATCGACAGGCGGAAGAGGCATTCGCTGGTGGAGAAGTCCCTGTTGGTTGTGTTTTCGTAAGGGATGGGTATATCATAGCCCGGGCAAGGAATAGAACCAATGAACTCCGTAACGTATGCACGTTTCTGGATTTTCCGAGTCAACCTTGAGTCTATTGTAGTTGTAGGCGACACGGCATGCCGAGCTTGAAGCCATCGATAATATTCTAAGTGACAAGGTACTTACACCAGTCGTCTCAGAATATCCTTTGTCCACGACTGCGTTGTATGTCACTGTGGAGCCCTGTATGATGTGTACTTCTGCCCTACGTCAAATGGGCATAAAAGAAGTCTTCTATGGCTGTGGTAATGACAGATTCGGGGGTTGCGGAAGTGTCCTGGGCGTGAATGAAGTGTTCGTGCCAGCTTATTCATCTTCTTCAGCTCGTTGTTAAACTGTCTTGTCCCTGGTAACAGAATAGATCATCCTGTCCACCCCTCCTATAAAGCAACAGGGGGTTACATGAGGGAAGAAGCTATTATGATCTTGCGTCGCTTCTATATCACAGAGAACGCGAACGGTAGCCAATTTTAATTCAGTTGTCATGCAAAGTTAACTCAAACTATTACAGCACCGATACCAAAGTCAAAAACAAATCGTGTTTTAAAAACAGAGATCCGACCTGAAACTATTTCGTAAAATCGAAGGCATCGGTCTCGGGTTTCCATTCCTGGCTGACGAGAATCCTCAAATAACATCTTCGTCATCGCCCAGCGTTTCTTAATAAGAACGCCTTTGGACGGAGAAAAGCACAATAGCGTGAATTAGATTCAATCAAAGTCATACATACAATAGCCATTTGTAGTTGCCATTACAAAACGCATCTTTGAAAACTCCCATCAAAGTGATCCCAATAATTATCGAAACAGACAGTCATCAAGCTCACTTGGGAGCTTTCCATTTCAAACTCAAAGACTGAGCAACGAATCCCCATTTATCTGCCGCTTCCTTGATCCTAAAAGATCAAATTTAGCTGTATTATTGTAATGAGCAAAAATTGAAGAATCAAATGGTACCTTTGTTCGGTAGATTTGCCCGCCCCATGACCAGATTTCTTGTCGACACGTAGGAGCAGAGGATGAGGATTGTGGGGCAAAGTATATTGAAGAGTCGCCGCAAGCTTGAAGGAATGCAAAGGGACGACACGGTCATCGTCTACAGCACAAAAATCAGCGCCATAATCAGCTAGTTAAGAGTTCCGACTTACGGTCGGCTGTCAAGAGCAAGGTAGGCGGTAACACCCTATCAGTAGGGACATTGTGTAACGGAGACAAAGGATAGATGAAGTCAAAATCCTCAGGACTGTCAGGATCACCATAATCAGAGGTCCATGCCTTCCCTACAGAAGTTCATGCGAAGTTCAATATTGTTATCGAATGCATTAAACCAGGGCTCTACCAATAGTAAATTTCGAGAACTGTATGAAAAGAAGATGATTAGCCTTGAAAAGTTACGAAGATATTGGAAGAGTACCTTGAGAAGATCCATAACCCCTACTTCTGCTACAGCTGCACCGAATGTGCCTTCAGGTGCACGATTGATACAGGCTCCAACAAGCAACCCTCGACACGGATCTCAAGTAAAATGTCGAAGAAGAGAAAAGAAGAGCTCACCTCCGTTCGATCCGCCATTGATGGCTACCTTTCCTACCCCGGCATACTTGTTCTTTACCAGATGTTCTCTAAAATGAATGAATGCTGTAAATACTTGTTGGTACTTCGAAGTTGATTTTCATCTCACGTTGCAGCAATGAAATCATTGAACACGTTGACCTACCAATTATCCAGAGTTAAGTTCAATGAGCATGGATACGACATCTTCACAAGCGGGGACAGACCTTCTTCTCCTTGATTCCTGCTTTGTGCCAGTCTTCGCCAAATTCCGCGCCACCTCTAATGTTAGGGACCGCAAGGATGGCACCATATATTTGCAAAAAAGTTAGGATAGTGGGGCTAAAGAAGGGATTGATTGATATACTGAAGCCTCCGTATCCTAGAACCGATGTGATTAACAGATGCTGTCGACGCGTTTTCGAAATGTATTTACCATATTGGATAGCAGGGGCGGTGCCATCAAATGGAGTCGATTTGTGGCGAACAATGAACATTGGAACTTTTGTGCCATCTTTACTCTCGTACCATATCTGCATTCAATGAAGTGAAAGGGATAAGATTAATCGTGAGATGAAACATACTTGTTGAGACTCGAAGTCATCGGGATCAAGGCCGTGAACCTTGGTTGTGCGGTAAATGCTCCAACGTTGTCCTTCAGGTACCGTGAAGTCGTAACGCGCCACCGTTCCTGGAGTGTTGAAGCTAGTCATGGACACAAAGAAGTGAGGTTGACTTCGTCGAGTAGAGATGGAGGCAGCGCCGACGAAATCAGGCGCTAGACGAGCGAGTTGAGTGCCGTTCTTGGCATATAGATAGATCTCATCCTTGACCTAATGACCCCTGCCTCAAAAATCATAACATCAGGTGTTAATAAGGGGCGCACATTCCGCTTGTAGACGGTGACGAAAGTGTCCCTGTTCACAAAGTCAACATCGACAAGATTGGCGTCCTTGATCTCTGGGATGAGATCAACAAAGGCAGGCTTCTCTTTGGAGACATCGATGGTTATGACCTTGTGTTGAGGTGCATCGGCATTGGTCTTGACATACAACAGTGAACCTTCAGTTGCGATACTGACCGCAAATAAGAACATAAGTTTGTTCAAGCCCAGATAATCAAGACGTACATCTGATACTCGCTTTCGAAATCGTCAATAATTTTTCTCCACCTGATGTTCGGTCCAATTTCATTCTCCTCAAGGTCAGCAATCCATAATAAATTTCTCTGAAGAAATATAAGATATCAATTAGGATGAACACCTGTTTCAGGATAGTACATACCCTCGAGCTGTCTTTGGATGTATACAAGATGATATACTTGCCGTCATCGGTGATATCAACACCCCACATCCATTCCGGATTTGCTTCGTCGCTATGTATCAAAATATCGTCCGCTGAACGTGATGATTAGTTTCTCAAGGTGAAACTTCCAATACAGGAGCTCACATTGTTGGGTTCCTAATTTATGGTAGTAAACCATGGCATTGACATCTCCTGCGGTCTCGATCCCATCCTTCGCTTCTTTTGGAGCCGGGTAACGCTTCTCCGCTATGAAAAAGGTTCCAGGGGTCATCAAAAAGAATACGCACTTGATATAAAAAGCCTTTAGAGTCTTTGGACCATTTGATGAATGAAAATTTAACGTGTTCAATGATGTCTGTCAAACGTTCGTCGTCACTTCCGGATGCTTTAGCGGCCTCTGACAAAGGAGAATTCGTAGACCGGACAAATATCGTTGAAAAATCGCTCCCCTTGGACCATTAGCAAGTTGAGGACATATAAGTGGTGAAACGTCGACGTACTGAGTATGAAATACCATAGGCAAAGTATTTGCCACAATCCGAGAAGTCATATATCGTAAGCGCAGCAGTGCCATCACTGGTAAGCAGGTTGGGCTACAGAAGAAAGCTTTAAGTTTAACATCTGTCGGATTCCCAAACATAACTTACGTCAAAAAACACCTCTTCATCCCTGCTTCCACCCTCAGAAAAATCTGGCAAAGTCTTGCCGATAGACCGATAAAGGACTGCGATGTCAAGTCTGAAACATTATCCCAAGGTTTCATTTACAAAACTCACTCGATTGGGGCTGCAGACCGCTATTATAAAACCAGTACCAGCGTCCATCATCGTACAGTGTTGGAGCAGAGAACTGAACAAGGTTGAACACGAGAAATAATAAAAAATGAATCCCTGGCACCTTTGCATAATTCATGTTCGAACGGAAGACATCTTCTAGCCTTTGTCTGTCAGAACTCTCGTCTAGATAAGCCCTTGTGAAAACCTCCTGAGATGTAGTCCATTTATCCGTTTCGTCAGAGTATTCTTCTAACCACTGGTAGGGGTCCGCCACGCGGACCTCACCCTTAAGAGCACTTTTATAGAGATCCACATGGTCTGATCGACGGGTCACAGGGTATGCATTTGGCGTCCAAGGCCTCGAGGCCATCGTCATAGTCGATATATGACGAGACAGTAGAAAAAGGACGCGTAGAGGCCGTATTCTACCAAAAACTGGGCGTATCATGCAAGGTAACCTTTATATGGAAACTGGAAGTCAAGTGGTATCTTAGATAAGCAGCGTTTCAGGGTCTTCCTCGTCACTCAATATCGATTTACATATCGATGGATTATGTGTCTCTTAAATGAACGTGCGACAAGCCACAAGCCTCTATGTAACATGCAGGGATTTTCTGTAACGTCAAACGAGTGATTTCCGGCACGATGGATTGATTACGTGATTCCCGTTACCACGGACTTTTGAGTTCTAAGCCCTCTCCTGAATCATTGTTAGCGCACGGAGAGGCTCTGTGAGTAATTCTAGTGCGGTATTGAATGAAGGAAGATCCTAGAATGTCAGTGGTATGGATATCTTCAACTTGGCCACTTATATTGTTTACTCATTCTCGAATTTTTACCAGCACTTTGTTTGCCTCGAGAAGCAAAACACGCAGAATCTGAAATTAGGGACGAGTACATTGGTACATTGACCTGAACTATTATGCGCCTAGATACACAAAACTTTACACGAGACTGGAGGAAAGTCTCCCTTTTTGGTCAACTGACTTCGGCTTCTGAACAATTCCTTTGACTTGCTCAACGTCGATGCGGACGATATTTGAAAAGCGACCGGACCGGCCGGAAAGCGGTTATAATTTTATACTGGCCGCATGGATACCTGAAATTGTCATAAGACGCCTCTGTCTAATAGCTTAAACACTAAAGGCTGGAGATAACGCTTCTGCTCCACCCAAAAACCCTCTGGCTGCGAACTAACACGCGGAAGCTGATGGAGGGCAGATCTTATGAGCACGAGGACTTGAGCCATGAAGCTTATGTGAGCTTCAATCCTTTTGAATCGGCTAACGACATATTCCCTTCCTCCAGCTTGATTTCTCACACGCGGAGCGAGATGCATGTGCAATTGGTGCCCAAAAAACTTAGTCTTTTGATATCGACATGCATATCTAAGGGGTACTCTATGGCCGAAGGTCCACATGAGCGATGGCGTCTCGATGTAGCGTATGAATGGATTGCGATTGTTTGGTGAGGTGGCTGTCTGGCCGGATTACACAGGACAAATTCTCTTTATGTTGTCCGGCACAGGACGCAACATCTTCGATTGACATTCGATTTCTTTGCACCAGCAGGATACTTATATGCCTTCAAACTTGTTGCACCTCAAACTTCTTCCCTCGATCTTCGGAATCTTTAAGTTGACCCTTCTTCTCAATTTCCGTTCTTCGACCTTGAGAACTTCCGCTTCTGGTTCAGCTGAGAGCTCCAAGAAGCTCTACGTACCTTCGTTGCCGAATGATCATCTTCCTCCTTTGGTTTGCTAGGAAGGACTCTGCAGGGTTGATAAGCTGGTGAGTGCAGCATGAAGCTTTTTGACGCTCCTATACGCCAGACATGGGCACTGGTTTTATCACCATGCCTAATAAACGCTCGCGAAATGTGATCTTCCCCGACCTTAAGACGCGGTAAAGTTGCTTGTTAGTCCTCTTGAAGACTCACGGTCGTGGTGGCGAGGTACATCAATGACATAACAGCTTTGTTACCAGCAAGTGCCGACTGGATGAATCGTGAGCCTGACATTTTCAATATTCCCACACAACACTTACCTGCAATGATATGTTCTCAAAGTATTCAATAGATATGTTCAAGGTAACACCGGTAACTTGTGGCCGGAATCGGCTGACCTCGCACGGTATTTCTGTAGTTATCACGCGATCGTAAATAAAAGGCAATGTCATGGCTAGTCCCAAAGAAACGTCTCGAGCATTCCAATACTGGGACATGATGGTGCTACACGTAGGAGCAGAAACACAAAAATAGCGTTGGCAAGGAAGTGTTCGTGGCATCGAACGCACCACGCATGACTACGAGGTTTGACGATCCAAATCAAAGAAAGCGTCTCATGAACGAGGGAATACAAGGCGATAGAAGCCTCTTTGATTCTATTGACACTTTCCACAACCTTGCGCTTTTCCCTTATCACTCCAGTGAAATCTTTCGGACTGTTCCTTCCGGACAAACCACCAAGGATTGTTTGTGAACCTCAGGTCGCTCATTGGAGTCAGGGAATCTTAGCGATAGGATTCTTCTCGTAACACCTAGATTACCGTTGGATTGTGCTACAAATGGTGAAAATACGCCACTGGGTCAATGGTAAACGAGAGGTTTTATGAAAAGCTTCCAAGAACACGCAAGCCATACGTACCCTTTCGCTCGCTCGTAATCTCGCATTATTTAGTTGATAATGACCCCCTTTAGAACAGCTCGTATGTTGTCTTGCTTTACGAATTGATTAGCAATACCTTAACAATGGCGTAAATTTGAAGAGAGAAAATGAAAGTATCACTTCGTGCCCTGAACACTGTATGTTCTTCGAACACACACATCACATGAAAGCCATGTTACTGAACATAAAAGGCGAGTAACTTGTGCCCCACTGTCTAGGCTCTCTGCAACAGTCAAAATCGTTTGAGCGGAGTGCCGCACAGGAACATAAAAGGCGAGTAACTTGTGCCCTCTCATGATCAAATCACGAAATATCTTGACATTTTATGTTAAGAGTTCCATAAGTACGGACCTGGATGACAAAACACAAGGAGTAAAGGAGTATCAGTAAATTGTACATAACATCATCTCACGCTATCTCACGCTATTTTGTACCCAAAGATCGCAAGGAAGTGCTATGATATTGGATAGTTTTATTTCTTGTGCAACTATTACAAACGACAAGAAGCAAGACTTGGACAATGCATACTTTAACTACTTTCCTGTAGCTTGACTTTGGTTTGTATTCCCTGTAGTTTGAACGTAGGGTTAGACAGCGAGAATTGAATAACACTTGAATAACACCGTGGTTTTGCCACGACCGAGTTCGTTCCGACACAACTAGCTCTTCGCCTCTTGTTAAAGTGACGCTGCAGGAGGCTAAAAAAGACATTATTATACTGACAGCAAAGGTCCGATCAATAATAGGTGTTGTCGATGTTGTTTTATTATATTCGTGGTTTCGTAAGAGTTTTGACATGGAATGTCCACTGCTGGCACTGGAAAGTGTTTCTGTTAGAAAAAGTGTAAAAGAAACCTGTTTTACCATTTCAGATGTGCCAATTTCTGAAGGAAAAAGTCTTTAAACAAAGGAAGGTGCCTTTTTCTGTCAGAAATTGGAACCTCAGAAATGGTATAACAGGTTTCTTATACACTTTTTCCAATGGAAACACTTTTTGATGCCAGCAGTGATCCAAACTTCGTTTGAGTCACAGAAAAAAATGTCGCGTCACATGACTGTCACAAGAAAATTCCATTGACGTCGTTCGTCAAGATGACGAAGAAACCACAGTGAACGACCCTAGGTCAATCGGAGGACCAGGAGCTTAAGGACAGTCGATCTAACTTCCAGCCGCTGCTGGTATGGTTGGTCAACAGCCACATAACGTGAACCAACCTCCTAGCTTTTTTGCTACCACAGCCTTGGTTTGTGTGCTTTAACAGATATCGTTCCAACCCTGACAAAAACACAATCCTTCAGGATCATGCCGCTGCTGGACTCGGCGCGGGAGTCATTACGACGCTTTGCATGAACCCACTTGATCTTTTGAAGATCAAATTTCAAGTTACCACCGCAAACCCAAAAGGCACGCTCGGGAAACACATTTGGTTTTCCCTCCATGATATACAACAAAAGCAGGGCTGGAAAGGACTGTACCGTGGTATTGGGCCTAATATCGCTGGGAACGCATCGTCCTGGGGATTATATTTCCTATTGTATGTTGATTGCATGATGCTCCGAATTTCTGACTTTGACCTACGGGCCGTAGCTACAACATGCTCAAGAAGCGTGCATCTGATGGAGATCTGTCTAAACCATTGTCTGCGGGCGCGTACCTCCTATGTTCCGCTCAAGCGAGTTCGCAATTCCCTTCGCATTGGTTCCAACAGTCGTTGACCGACTCATACCTTGACAGGTGCAATAACTGCTATAATTACGAATCCATTCTGGCTGGTCAGAGTGAGAATGTTCACATCCCACGCTGATTCTCCATCAGCATATCGGGGATTGTGGGGTGCGTTTGTTATTTCCTTTCTGTTTCGTTCAAGGTCTTCTGACCACAGACGATCCCGTCAGATGGTCTTTCGACGATCATTCGTACGGAAGGAGCTCTTGGCTTGTTTCGTGGGACAAGTCTTGGCTTAGTTGGCGTCAGTAATGGTGCAATACAATTTGTTGTTTATGAAAAGATGAAGAAATGGGGCTTCGACCAAAAGAAGCGGCAATACCAGAAGGCTGGTAAGGAATGGAATGTGGATGCCGATAAACTGGTGTGTCCTATTTTACCTTATTTCGCCTCTCTATATTTGGACTTATCAGCACTTTTAGTCCAACACAGCATATACCTTTATGTCGATCTCGAGCAAGCTCGCAGCTCTATCGTTAACATACCCTTATCAAGTCGTTAGGTCACGGATACAAGTGCGCCCTTTCAATCTCCCTAGCTCTGCTTGTGTGCTCAGTTTTGACCTTTCCCCCAGGATAATGCAGCTGCAGCTTTATTTCCGACTATCCCAGAAACCATTAGACGCACATGGTCACAAGAGGGTACGCGTGGCTTCTATCGTGGGCTCGGTACCAATTTAGTGCGCGTGCTTCCGGGGACGTGTGTTACGTTCGTGGTATATGAGAACCTTGCATGGCTCCTAAAGTCGAGTGCCGCGAAGCGAGCACACCGGCGAGAGGAAAGCATCGGCTAGACAAGTCGAAACATCCGGTCAATAATAGAGCAACCAGTATGATACTATCTTCACTATTTACCAATATCCTATCCTACAATCGAGGACTATGTACTATTACCCTGCTTTCTCGAAAGCAGCATTTCACTATATACTACCCCTATCAATAGATTAGGAAATCCAGACTTCCGGAAGATCGCAGTGATAGAGTTATGACTCATAACGGCGGTGAGTAGGCCACGATCATGTGACCAATTTTCCCGAAAATTCAGGCTCCGCGATTCCTCCTCAATAAAGCGAGAAGTTGACGAGGATGAAATCTATTGTGGCGCAAATCTTCAGACGAAATCTCCTTCCCTGCTCTTTTCATGTAGATCTCCTGCTCTTGGATTGACTACGCATTCCAGGCCCCATATGAAAAAGTGATCGATTGATTTATGCCGTGCGTACATTGTTCTAATTGTTAAATATACTTGTACTTGTTCATGATACCCGTATCTTTCAGTATCCAAGTTGTGGTTTTCTTTATAGCTGCAGCTCAATCTGGCCGAATGATGCTTGCGTCTTGAAGGACGCTGTTTAGTCCCAGAACGTCTGCCAAAAAAGAATGACGATCGAAGTGTTCGCCACCTCTTGTTTGGCCATGATATTACACGGTGGAAGACAAAACCACGCTCAGCCGCATCCAGTCTTTCTCCTCCCTTATTCCTTTCATCCGCCCCTATACATCCCTTGACGGGGTATATAAAACACACAACTATCCTTTCTGCTCTCTGTGTATACCATGTCTGCTCGTCCCCGCAGTCTTAATAACGCAGCGTCGCTCATCCCCGACAGCTTGCACAATACCCAGCTCCTGCATCTAGTGGAGAACGGCGTAACGACGGAGATGATAGAGTACGTTGCTCGCTTTGCGGCGAAAGTCATCCGCATACAGGGAGACCCGCCAGCACCGCAACCACTGCCAACGCCACCACCTACACCCCAGAGGGTGACGTTTGCGGACCAACAAGACCCGCCACCGCAACCGCCGCCAAAGATAGTATCGTTAGAACAGTTCATATATCATCTTGTGAAGGTGTCAAACGTGCAGGTCTCTACTCTCCTTACGACACTGGTGTATCTCGAGCGACTACGCTTCAAGTTGCCCGATGTGGCGACAGGTTCATTCACTTTCGTTTGTATGCTTCATATCAAGATTAATTTCAATTTTGACAGGATTGCCTTGTACACGACACCGCGTCTTTCTGGCAACCCTCATCGTTACCGCAAAGTATCTCAACGATTCGTCACCGAAGAACTGTCACTGGGCGAACTATGCGAGCATATTTGATGGCCCAGAGATCAACCTCATGGAGAAACAGCTCCTATATCTCCTTGACTATGATCTTCGCTTCAACGAGGCCGATGCGTGCCGTCTCTTTGCGCCGTTCATGACCCGCACAGCTCGCCGTACACAAGCTGCAAATATTAGGACTTCGGCTGTCAACAGAGTCGTTAAAGGCGGGCGGGCAAGAGTTGTTCAGGCTCAGCAGACCTCCATACCTCCACTCATGACCGAAGTCCCTCAGCCTTCTCTTACAGTTCCGGCACCCGCTGTCATCCAGAGCTCCTCTTCGTCATCACCTCTGTCCATACGACGACTTAACAATCGGTTGTCTGCGATGCACATGTCGAACGGTCTCACAGCGGTGCCGCCGCCAATGTACAGTGCCGTCAGCGTGGACTCTCTCTCGTCCTCGTCATCCTCAGAGATGGGCTCACTAGTCGATGACTCCGGATCCTCCTCGTCCTCATCATCAGGATGGATGAGCTCGGACAGCGAGGGGTCGGAAGACGAACGCGGCCCGCCCACACAGGTGTACCAATCGCACCCCAAGTTCGACGTCGACCTTTCAAAGGTGGAGCCTCTTAACACCACCAGTGTCCCTCCTAAACGCCCATTTCCGGTGCGTGCTGTGCCCTCGTACACCGTCCGCTCGCAGCACCTACGTGACGCACGCACACGTAAGCCTTCTGACACGTCCTCTGTGCACACCATCACCGCCGTCTCCCCACCCTTAACATCCAGCAATCCTCGCACTTCCCGTCTACAGCGCGACGCGTATTTCAAACGTTCCTCGTCGATATCCGTTCCGTCTTCAACGCTCCAGGGAAACAATGGACAAGGGGACCGCATCTCGTCTAGCTCGACGATGCCGAGTATTCCGAGGACGGGACTGTCGGGCGGGTTCCTGAGCCGCATGTGGGGCGCTGCGACAACGAGGATACATGATAAGGAACGTGGCGTGGTGGAAGACCCAGTTGATCCTGTTGGCGATGGGACGGGTATTAATCAGGTTCATCGAGAAGGCGCATTTAGGAGGCTAGTTCAAGTTTCAAGGACAAGGTCACCCACAATTGACGTTTAGGTGCAAAAAACACTCCTGCTATCGTCCCTCCCTTAATCTCCCCTGCTTCTTTTAATTTCTGCGTAGACGTGACCCTCTTGTTGCTAGCTATCTACTTTTTTCTTTTTCCTGGGGACTATACTCCATCAAGGAGACACACTATCATTATCACTATCCAACTATGCTCTGCTGTAACATCACAAGCACATCACTATTCCCTCTCCCCCTGTAGACGTACATTACTATACCACGACTTCATCAATGGACGCTTACTGCATCGACACACCCTTACATTACTATCCTTTGTACCTACTACCCACTGTCTTTAACTTTCCACGTACTGTACTCGAAGGAAGACATAATAGAATTTGATTTGAAAGGTTACACGAAGGACAAGACGGGTGCAATTACACATACAGGCAGAAAGAGCAATATAATTGATGCTCTAAAGTAGAGGAACACGAAGAGCGAAGACGACAGAAACAGAATTCATGGGATATATATGACAATCAAGCCAAAAGAATGTAGGCGTCATTGCATAATTCTTGATCAGGTGAGTCGTTGCATTCACGGGACTCGACTGGCTGCACAGCACTAGGCAATGGACAAAGTTCGCGGAGACAAGCAACGGAGAGCGAGCGCTTGAGATACCATCCAAAGTTATGTATCTTCCGAGGATAATACGGATCCTTGAAAAGCGCATATAATCACCTTGGAGGATCGAGCGAGAAGACGACTTACGGGTCTGTGCTGAGCCAATATGTCAAGACGCTCTTTGACCTCCTTAGCTACGACACCATACACCTCCTAGAGGAGTCGACTTCAGCAACGTATATGCGGCCTAAAGTAGATGAGAAGATGAAAAACCTTCTGCCAGTACAACAGGTCTCTCGTGTGCATCTCATCCATGTAGAGACATGCGAGGTCCTTGGAACGTGCTTTGAACTCCAAGCCACGTTTACATTTCTTTCGTTCATCTTGTCGATCGAGGTAGCGATGCCAGTTTTTCCACTGGTAATAGTCTTCATCTTCTAGGAAGGGGTGAATGGTACCGCGGTGGATGGCCGCCCATGACTCGCGACTCTATGACAGTGGAAATATGGCCGTGATTCAACTCCAGTAAGCCCATTGATATATGCTTACTTTTGAATGCTCTCCAGCTGATTTTGTGTCAGAAGGGAGGCGTTCCCTGCAACTGAGCTCTAGAGTGTAATCTAAGCCATACCATTCGTCTCGATCGTCGTACACGGCAGCAGGAGACAAGGGCTCCAATTTCTGAGAGCTGTAGCTTTCTTCTATGCTATCATCCAGCGTGTCAAAACTCTTCATAGCGCGGGTGAGTCAGGAAGAGAAAGAAGGAAACTAGCATACACGATCTGGTTTCTTCCCTTCTTTGATTTCACTAGAGTGCGAACGAGATCGGTTCCACTCTATAGAGCTCTCTTCATCACCGTACTCGTACTTGAGGTCGTTGCAATAGTCACCAGGCAGAAGTGAAGAAGGGAGACTAACATTTTCGAAGGAATCAGGCGTCAAAGGAGGTGTTCCGGATGTTTCACCCCAATCATATATAGACGGAGTATACAAAGGAGAATGAATCTGTTGCACATGAACCGTGTTCATACTGTTCCGATCTGAGTTCGATGTTGGCATTTGGTCCGAGCCGGGACAGCAAAAGCGAGAAACGTGACCGGGAAATCCCTCAGTTTCAGATAGACATTGCGATTGGGTTCGTAGTGGAGAATTGGAGCGAGTCTGTGTTGTAAAGGAACTTCTTATTGCGTGAGATGCGTCTTGATGTGATTCCGCGCCTTCATATGCGTGGCCAGATTCCAGATCATTCGCATAGTTCCAGATATCGTATCTATAGTTGTTTTTCGTGCCTTGCTGAGTAACATAGGAGCTTATAGCGGACAGAGGACCGGAAAAAGCAGATCCGATGTGAGAAATATTCAAGTTTCGAATGCGCGAGAGGATGTTTCGTTGTCTGCCTAGCAGAGACCTTGAGTAGTCCCTCCCGATATCAGACTGAATACCCTTTTCGGGGTCATCGACGTCGTAGTTCATCGTCGTGTCTTGGTGGTGGATATCAACGTTGTCACTTTCCTCAGCACAGCAGAGCGCGTCGGAGCTCAAGGGCCGGTCCGAGTGGTTGATCGGATCATCTGAGTACCCAACCCCAGTCACGGTTCTCGATCTCGTCTGAACCATCGTAGCCAGATCTTGGTAAAGAGACTGCTCGAAACGCCGATACAATATCGTTGCAACTTGTGCGATTACCAGATTTTGATCTGCATCATTGTTTTCTTCTCAGCTTCGACTGAGCGGTGGATGCCGTCTTCAGTGTTCAACGAAGAATTTCTATACACGAGGAAAGCTCATTGTAATGGACGCTTTCTCTTGACACAAATGTTTACGACTTTATCAGCGAGCTCTTAACTTGTCGACGACACATAGTTAATAATGTGCAAGTGTTTTTCAGCCTCATAAAGAATTCTTTGCCTCTCTTCACCTTATTCGTTTATCTGTTGTCACTCATGCTCTCCCGCGCTCGTTGCCTGTTCGGCCCTTTATTCGTGCGCAACCTCGCCGGTTAAGCAGCTTACATCGCCTACTATGTCTCCGGTGACAAATGACCAAATTTCCGGGTTTGCAAACGAGGACAAAACTTGAAGGATCTAGTTCCCTTTTTTTTCTTATTATGATGCATCTACCAGCACCATAGTAAGTTCGAACTCTGGCCAAAAATGTCTCTGCTGCATGGCTATGCTTCGTTTGACATAAGCATTATTGAACGTTCTTCTCTAAGACCACCCATAATTACTCAGATTCGATGCCTTTACCCCCGCTTAATGTTTTAGAAGTTTCACCCACCCCACCTGTTCTAATCTTGTACAGCATGTCAATAGGGATGCTATGATCAAGGAGACGAGACCTTACATGTCATCAGTATTCTTTATGGTCCGTTCTATGGGACTACCCTTTCTTGGTAGGACGTATCCCTCAGTTTCTTGAAACTTGTTTTCATACATGTACTTGGCCATGATAGTATTTTATCTTCACTGCTTGGTCCCTGAGTCTTTCCTTTGATCTCTTGTCATCCTTGTATTGACTTATTTTCTTTCTGTGCTTGTCAGATCCC
>QLOM01008996.1:0-18540 GCA_003313785.1 Termitomyces sp. MG148
CTCATCTCCAGAAGCATCAACACATCAACTTACCAGATCAGAAGGGCGCATTGCTTCTTGCGCTTCCTAATGCGTGCCGATTTATTCAAGAAGCTATTGAGAGTGGCGGGCAGGTCCTTGTCCACTCTCTCGTCGAGACCACGGCATGTATTGTCGTTTGTGCTTTCAGTTCGTTTCCTTCTGCACTTTTCGTCATGTCCTCATCCCTTTTCCTAGTAATGTTCGCAAATGGCCTCTCAAGTAAAGAAGCCTTGGCAAAGATTCACAAGGGTACGTACCTCCGATTTCTGCCTGAAATAAGACACTGAAACCCTTACCAAAGCTCTGCCTCTCTTTAACCCAACCAAGTCATTCTTTAGTCACCTAGAGCTCTTTGAAGAATGTCACTACAGTCCTACGTTACAGAACTCGCTCGTTTCGGAATGGGTGTATTCTGGAACGTCCCCGACCCCGACGCCGAAGCCTGGATTTCCAGCAGACCTCAGGGGAATTGCTGCTGAGATCATGAGCGAAACAGGCTTTGACATGAATGCCTTTGGGAAAGCGCTAGTGACCATTCAACGTAGGGTTGAAGTGGAGTAAGAGCAGATAGGGAACGAGACTTGTTATACCACTTTTCTTTTTCCCTCAAGCCAATGTTGATCATGGCTTATGTAATGGATAGGACCCCACCCTAATCAAACCCTAATTTGAAGCTATTACTTACGACATCGAGTTTTTAAAAGTTTTAAGACAAAATTTGCTCGTAAGACTTTGATCGTCGTGTAGGCAAAGTAAGTAATAAGATTCGTCATATCTTCACGACGTTAGTTCTGACACTGACTACAAGATAAACCTAGATAAACGCCTTCTTATTTGTTAAAAAAAACTGAAGTCAGAATGTTCTCCGTTGGCAAATTTTCTCCTTGCGGGATTTTGACACCATGACGTCCCTTCTGGGCCATTCTCGAACCATCTGATCGTCGCTCCGGAAAGGCAATGTAGACCAGCCGGCAATGTCATGTCGAGGGTACATCCGAATACACCAATCTGGGTCACTCCTACGAAGTTGGAGCTGAACCACCATTATGAAACCTTCAATTCCATTCGCACAGAGATGGAAGCATGCTCGTGTTTGAATCTCTTACGCTCCGCGTGCTTCCTTGAAGCCGCTCGCCTTAAAATGTCTTCGAACCACATAAATCTCTCACGAAGCCCCAGACTCTGGCTACAGACATTACAGTGCATCTCCATTGATATACACAGAAACATCATCCTCTGGGTTCTTTCGACTGGAGCAGGGCACAGGGGGTCTTGCTCATGTCACAGCGAGGAAGAATCAGGGGAGTTTGTGCCCACTTCACAAAAGTTTGAGATTGATTGGTGCCATATTCTTGAGGCTATTCTTTGCCATCAATCGGTATTTTGACGAGCATGAGCCAAAAGGTCAGACTGGCGTCTGGTTCACCGTTCTTTCCTGGGCTTGTAACTCTTCTTCAATCACGGCGTCCAATTATGAGGATCCTGATTCAGAATGGACAGTGGAACCACATGTTAAAACTCGACTTTTTTGGGACGTATTCGAGCCTCTGCCAGAGAAGTGAGATGGTTGATTAAAGTAGATATCTACAAGTGTCGAAACCACGCAGAGGTCAGCTATGATGCACAAATGGTATTCGATAAGATAAGGAGGATCTACGTGTTCAAAGGCATACGGTTGGCGACGACGTACGCGACGATATTCAGACTCTCGAGGTGAGTGCTTTGTTCCTCAACTTGAGCGAACTTGAACTCTAATTGGCGCCAGGAGCAACGAAGACCACGTCTTAGGATTGTACGCATTCTCCAAAACAGCATATCCTATAAAACATCAACGACCACCCAGTCCGAAGAAAATAACAGTGAGTTGCCGTACGAGATCACCTTACCAGCGTTAGCAATATCCACAAGTTGCATATGAGGGATATGAATCTGACCTCGGAACACATGAAACGTAAGATGAACCATTGCGGGAATTAGGACATGCTTAAAAGTTGCCCCAGCACTACAATACAGTCACGTCATAAGCTACCAATTAAAGAAGAAAGAAAAAAGAGTCAATCGACAACAACGGAACGAGTAGGGAGAATATGCCGACAATAGTCAATAGTTTTTGCAAAGGAGTGTCTCTACCACGGAGCGCGCCATTGGGTGTCGTGCTGACTGTCGGTGCCGAAGCTGTATGTGAAACTATTGTCGGCAAGGAAACGTGATCTGTCGCAGGCGACGATGAAGCAATTGTCGACGACGAGGAATTCTGCGCCTGAACTAGATACGTCCGAATGTACGCGATGTCCCAGTATGCTTCGTCGTACGTGGGGCTTCCTGGGCCGATAACGTTGGAGATCTGGGAAAAGAGGGTTATTAGTGAGGAATGTGCTTTACAGTAGTTCTGGACATACACAGGTCCCGGGGCATGTCTGTGCATAGGTGTTTGGCACGCCAGCCCTAACAGGAAGAGTTAGTACCGGAGCTTCGCGCTAACTTTAAAAGTACTAACCATGAGCCACAGAGCGTGGTCAAGAGTACCAGCTGCTGAGGGCCGAAGAACTGCGTATAGTTGCACCCGGATGCGGGATACGAAGCTGAGGGCATCCCAAAGGTTGCCGTATCAAGATTAGTCGTCGAAGTGGCAGTTGCAATCTCCTTCGGGATATCCGCACGCTAAGCACCACAAATCAATTCCAGCGTCAACGCACCACAAGGAAACACAAAAAGAAAACAACTTACACTCCAGAACCAGATAAACACGCCTGATACGTCAAGCTGCGTTACGAACACCCCGCCACCAGCCTGGTTGAAGCTCGCGCCGAAGCTGTTGTGTTTCGTTTCCGCGACGACGCACCCAATACCATCGCTCGTACTCGAAGCGCAATTCGTGTGGATTGTAGATCCGCTCTGTACGGGGTTAGCTTGTACACAACCCGGGTCGGTGTGTAGTGCCATTTGGTTACGCGGCATGAGGTTGATTCCCTCGATGATGTCGATTTCGCCCGCATGGGGCCACTCCTTGCCTGTCCCGAGCGTCCAAAATGAGGGCCATACCTAGGAAGGAAGGGGAATGAAATGTGAGGTGATATGCACACACTGGAAAAAGGAGCGACGGCTTACTGAGCAGCCAGCAGGCATGTGGGCGATATCGATGATGATAAGATTACCGGCCCCGTAGGAATCTTGGGAAGTTATACGGACCTATATTCCAAGAAGTCAGATGCCACCAGGGGATTGATCACTTAGAAGGGCGCACAGAGGGCCGATTGACGAGCGTTGTTGAATTTGCGAAATTAGTTGTGTTATCGACTCTGATGACCGCATGTCCATTAGTGTTATCAACATATGCGAGGTGCTGATCCATCGCCGTCGGTTTATCGAGATAGGTTACATTTCCTGGTGAAGAAACCCCCCACCGTCGTCTGGATTTCGCCAGCCTGAGAACGAACGAGCCACGCACCCCATGTAGTATTGTCGACGTTTCCCCAGAAATCCCAAGCATCAAAGAAGGTGTTACCAGAATACTCCCGGAGCGGCGCGTATAGAGCAGCGGCGGGGCCGACTGCCGCCAGGAGAGCAAGGGCATGCAAGAGGTCCATGCTTGTTATTCACAACCGGATATCGTCTATTATACAGAACCGGAGGATCGAGCCGGCCACTTTTGACCATGATGAGAAGAAGGCATCAAAAACGGCCCTTATCGGAAAATCTTCATAGCATGCGCACGCGGTACCTTTTGTACTTTGTGCCAGAACCATGAAATTCACGTCATTGGTATCCGCATGATGACTCGGCTGTTGGAAATGTGTGTATAGATACATATACATATATTGTGTGGTGGACGACAGATCGTGTGACGGTTTCCCATTACATATGTAGGATGAAATAACATGTTCAAACATATCCAGCTCTCGGTCGTCTCCTCTCCAAAGAGAACGATATCACTTCAAGGTCTATCGTCTCCCTAATATTCAAGTTCATTACATCGTCCTTATCTATGTGGTTCTTTCTGTGCTTCTCTCCACCAGTTTCAGTCGCCCATTGTTTTCGTGTCACTTTTAGCCTGGCTTCGAGAATGGACTCAGAATCACCTATGTATGTATGTAAGTCCTGCTACACCACGAGCTCTAAATCACTGACATCTCCAAAAAGAGGTATAACAGTCGATGTTTCTATGATTGCATTCAGCACTATGAGCAGCCTTCTTTTCCCAGCAAGCATCGCTAATGAGCGCTTCATCAAAGGAATATTGATATCAAGTGAATGTTCATGACATTCCAGGCTGACCGTGGCTGCGTTTTCATCGTTCTATTTAAGAACTTCTGCTCTCTCTTGCTCGACTGAACTGCTTGGACCTCTCGACTGGTTTGTGTAATAGCGTCCGTTTTCTGCTTCCCATCTTTCGCCGCCGGCCTACTCATTCCGTTTTGACAGTAAATGATCTTGGGGTTGATGATCGCCGACCTTATTTGTTTTCTGTCAGCGGGGTTTAGCTGGGTAGCGCGACGACATCGCAGCCGAAAGCATAATACACTATGTAAACTTGCTCCATGTACGTTGCCACTAGAAAAGCTGCCGGAAGCGCGGAACGTACGAGCCGGAAGCCCTTGTCGGTCACGCGTGCCACTTAAGATGAAAGCACCACCGCTTGTCAAGATCGACAGAGCATATCACATCCCCATCCACCGACTCATTTCTGTCATCCAACTGAAATATCAATGCCAACGTCAAACATGCTTTGCCTTTGCCTTTGCTTTACTTAGCCTTTCTTAGCCTGCCGGGGCCTCGGGGCTCTCCCCCACAAGACGCGTCACTTGGCTTCGCTGTCTGTCTGTCTGCACGTCGAACATACTCTGGCTCTTGTGATGAAAGGTTCCCACTCAGGGGATCACCCCTGGACCTGATTGCTGTTCTTCCCCGGACTGTTAGAGACTGCTGGGGGAAAATGAAGACGTGCTCGCCCCTCTGCGCCAACGTGATGGGCGGTGGCAAAAACTGATCAACTGCTGGCATGGAACGGTGTCCACGACGACTTTATGCGGCAAGACGCGACGATGAACGATTTGGAGTGTCCAGACGTCTCGCGCATGCAAATCATCTGATAGCGTCAAAGAAGCTTCGAGTCTACATTAATATTGAACAGATGTCTCTCTGTAGCTAAGAGACCCCTCACACGAGTTTACGTGCATAACTGAATTCCAATACAAGGAACAAGTATTCTGGATAACTAGACGCTACAACGAAGAAAATCATACAAGACCGCCAATTACAGTGCAGGCATCTCCAAAGGGCGGACGAAAGATGGCTGCACGCAGCTAATGTACTTTGAACAAAATGGACTGAATGTTGCTGCCAGTAGCATCAAGGTAATGATTAAGTAAAGGAACGTGGAACCGACGTGGACTCTAGGTCCAACGTTACGTGTGGGCAGACGGAAAGTCCGAGGACATGAAACATAAGGAGCGTGAGGCGCCATTCATAAGACGCCCGGGTAACGACGAAAACTGTTGTACGGGGTATCGAGATAAGAATAGCCATTGGATAGCATGTCGACAATTATTGAGCTATAAGGTAATGTGTGATGTGACAAGGTAGCGCCGTTATTTTTGACGGGGTGTGAACATCAGCTTGCACTCCATCGCGGCCGGGAAGATGACCTGCAGGGACATGACGACCCGCCAACGACAAAGGTGACTCGACTCACAAAGCTGTCCCTGATTTCCATGCCCCTCTCGTTCGTCTCTGGCGGCGCAACGACATCAAAGTTTCTCACCAGAGTCGCGACCACAATCTTCATCATTGCCTGTGCAAAATTCTGCCCGCCGCAGACGCGCGAGCCTGTTCCAAAAGGGATCATGTGATAGCTCATACGCGCGAGGGTTTCGGGGCTGTTCGTGGTCTCGAGCCAGCGTTCCGGGAGGAACGTTCCGGGCGACGCGAAGAGGGAAGCATCGCGATGCATGGACCACGCCTGGGTGGCAACGATGGTGCCGGCAGGCACTCCATAGCCCATCAGGTCAAACAATCCGTCAGAGACCCCGTTCTTCGAGGTTGACGCTGGCACCACGCGTTCGAGGGCGCTCGGCACTGCAGAGTACACACGCAGACCTGAAAACGTCCAGTCGAGTCGACGAGACAGCAGCGTGTAGTGTGTGACTAACCTTCCTTGATGAATGCACTCAGGTATGGAAGCTCTTGGAGGACGGAGATATCTGGGATGACGGCTGCATCGGGCATCGCCTCATCGACTTCCGCTTGCAGCTTCTTCATGATATCCGCACGACGGCTGAGTTCCCAGAAGAAATACGACAGCGTGTTCGAGGTTGTGTCGGATCCAGCAACCCTAAAGACGGACCATCCTAAATAGTCATGCGGCAAGAGGAACCGGGAATACTTACATATGTCCCATACACTCGGATATGATGTCGTGATCAGGCATCAAGTCGCTGGTGGTCGAGTAACGATAGCGCACAAGACGATGGAGCATAGGAACCTTGTCGGTCTCGTTGCCCTTGCCTGCGTTCATTTGAGCCCGCATCTCGTACACGCGACCACTAACAAACTGTCAAAATAATCTTAGCGAGCGATAGAGTTGAACAATCGTAATACCCACTTCGGCCATAATCTTATCAGAGTCGCACATTTGCCTCCACCGGTTGTTGGGGATGCGGCTGATCAAGTTCCATAGCCAGTCTGGAATGGTGCAGCGCTAAATCAGGGTAGTGTAAAGCGGCTGTGTAATAAAGGCCACTTCAGGAACTTACGATGATACCGCGCTTGGGGAAATCATTGATCGCCGTGGAAAGAGGGTCTTCGACGTTGAGAGCCCACTTGCTGACGGCGCCGAGGCGATAGCCAAAGGAAAACGATACGACAGCATCGACCATGAGGTGACGAAAAACAGAGAGACAGTCGAGTGGTTCAGCTCCGGAAATAGAATCGAGGGTCTTGAGGTCCGGTTCAAATAAATTATTATGGAGAAAGTAAAAAGAAACATGACAGACCTTGACGAGCTCCAGAGTCACCTCATGCATCTCCGGCTGGAACTTGGCAACATTTGACGGGGTATAGTGTGGTGCGTACCCTTTTCGGCGCATAGAGTGAGCAGCATGTTCTAGAGTGGTCATGCTAGGACGCATTGAGCCTAAACGGCGCATATATGCGACTTAATACGTACGCATGATCGTTGTCGTTGCTGTAGATAAGGTCAAACTCGAGTCAGGTGGGTTTCAGGAAGTTGATATGCGTACGTGAGAAGACCTTTGTAAAAAGGGCTCTTGTCGAACTTGTGTATGGAGTAGACGTTCCGCATGGTGGAGAGATCGCGAAAGACGACCTTGTTTGGGCCGATTCGTACAACGGGTCCGTATCTCTCGAAAAGCTCGTGAATAATCTTGCATTGTTGAAGACGGAGGACGTGTGTCGTGATCCATAAGTCGGAGACGGCGGCGTACCAGGGACCAGGGATGGCGCTAAGTGGTGACAAGAAAAGATTATAGATAGCGCGAAAGAAAAATGCCAAGAAAGCGGACGAGGCGACAACGATAACGAGGTTGTGAGAGAGCAGGGCGAGAGAAAGGGAAAAGGAGGCCATGGCGCGCAGAAACAGAGTGGGATCGCGAGGAGGTGGGGGGAGGAAGGAAGGAAGAATTGGGGGGAAAGGAGAGCATGGGCGCCTTTTATATTCTGGGAGAACGCTTACCAATCTGGGAGACTGTCCTTTGGCAAAGTCGACGAGAGCAAGTACGTCCAATGTTCTTTTTCGCACTCCGATCATATCATCTCCAGAAACGGACATACCATTTCCTTTCTTGGTATGGCACGTGATGTCGCGTCCGTCGCGTCGCCCGGTAACTCAGTCAATCTGTCGTGTGCGCCACAAAATGACCGGCCAATCTGTCTCATCACAAGATGTAGCGTAGTGTTTGGAGGACATGCCATGTCACTCGCCACTCACGGATCGTATCTTGTCACTTTTGATTCTACCCGGAACGGCCCGCGTTCGCTGCAGCCCTTCTCTTCCCCACTAGCCAAGTCCTCCCACAGGTTATGCCACAAATTTTCTACCGGAATATTACACGGCTGCGTCTTAACATTCTGTATGATCTGTTTAGGACGCCACTATCTCTTAAAATCGTGCTTCTCCATTTACAAGAGGTAAATCCCAAATTGTTTAGATGACACCGAAGTGATTTTTTACTTCCAGAATCTCGGAAGGCACTTATCCTTCTCTTCGCTTTTGGCATAGTCCAAAGAAAGCCTCAATGACACAAAGGGTCTCAATTTTTTGTCTCTAAAACTGTACCATGCTATTTTTTTGCCAAAAAAAAACTAGACTCAGAATACTTATTATTGTATCTACAACAACTGGAGGAACGTGGTTCAGAAGTCGAATATTAGGCTAAATATTTACTGCATACCGCTGTAAGTGTCCCTGGATCTGAGATTCTAGATTCTAGCTGATCCATAGCGCAAAGCTTAAAAAACGGCCTCCAACAGTTGCCGAAACATCCCTACTATGGTAAATCAAAGGGAGGAGGATCCGATAACGGTCACAACAACCTTCACATGCACGATGAACGGAGTCTTTCGAAACCTACAATGGGGGATTTCCTATCCTCCTTCTGCCCACGCCTTCATAACGAATTGCCTTGTAAGCCGCTTATCTCCACTCCGGCCAGAAATGAAACTCGCCATGTTTGCACATCGATGAGTCAGGGATCCTCATCCCAGTCGACCCACCGCAAGCTCATCCTTCCGGGTACATCTGACCGTTCTTCTTTCTCCCACCAGCAGAGCAACAAAGAGCCAAGCCGCTCCAACACACGTTCTCGCACTAGTCATCAAGAATAAGTAGATCTCATGAAACGAAGACCCCGTCATTTCACGATACGACACCTCGACAGCTAAGACGTTCTACGATCAGCGGCGGTCCCGACGTTTTCGCACTGCGCTTTCATAGCCTGCAACTTCTTACTCGCTATCCGTGAAGCTAGGGGGTACTACTAAGAACCGCTACGGACGCGCGTCGACTAGCCAGAAGGGGAGTTGAAATCCTACGAACCACCAACTTACTCCTGTCGGACCCACCATCACCGAGAACCCAAGGTACAACCAACCCATATCCACCCTCGCATGGTCTAGCATCCATGTACCACTTTCGACGAGCCAATCCATTTGATTACCTAGTCTGAGTGGAAGCGAACCAGCCGGACGAGCGCGAAGTAGCTGTGCACCAATAACGACTAGGATGGCTCCACTCGCACATCCATGCTCTCGATCCACACTCCGTCTTTCGGAAGCGCGACTCTCCCTTGGTATAGCCAAGGCAAGATTCAGTAAATTAAAGGAAGGAAGGGAGGCGGCTGCGCGTGCGACGTGTTCCTGTGACTGAGCGCCCGCGCGACTCAAGAAGGTATCACCTGTGGAAGAGACTGACGTCGCGTCGCGTGTTCAGCCATCACGTCCTTCACGTTACTGAAAAAGTCCTGCTGCGGATACCGCGGACCACAACAAACCTGAAAACTATAGTTCGCGCTCGGAAACCACTAGAATATGCCTGCGATGCGCAGCATAGATCGAGGCGATGAGACTATGCTATGCGGCCATTGGAACACGGGGGCGTGAGGAAGGGGATCTTCGCTGCCAGAGAATCTTATGATGATCATTGTTAACGCCTCGTCATTTGATCCACACCTTTTGTACGTTCAGGAATGATGATGATAGCCCCACGATTGGCTAAGGTATCTGATTAATTGTTTTGAATCAGAAAGGTGTGATTCGACTCACCAGGGAATTACCCGAAAGTGATCTGCGCTGTGCACTGAGGGAAATAACTCGTGTATATAGACAAGTGATGTTACATTTCTTTATCATGTTTCTTAGTTACAACAATAACGAGAAGCGCGCTAAGTGAGAAAGATAGGGAAGGATAGTGGTACAGATAAATTTAACAGAAGAAGTGGAGAACGCACAAAGCAGGGCCTTGAACAGTGTCTGGACAGACTATAGCATAAATATAGATGTCTGACGCGAAATGGGATGACAAATGCGATGTGATGATGCTGGAAATATTCAATGGTGCAAGAGGGATGCAAGCGATGTAGAAGCAAGAGATAACATCCTGCTTAAAAAGGTCCCCTTTCTAGTCGCCCAAACCCCTCGAACCCCAACACTAGCGGCTGCGTGTACCTGCACTGGTCCAGCTCGAGTCACTCAACCTGTCATCAAATTGGCGCGTTTCCTGGGCGAGGACACGCGTGTCAGACCAAGGAGGCGACATCACGTCATGGTCACTGCCCAAGTCTGACAGGAAGTCTAGGTCGGAGAAACCACGGGATGGTGGACGGATGGAGGGAGACGTGACGTTGTCGGGAGGAAGAGTATTTGGCGAGGAGAACGAGTAGTAATGAGAACTGGACAAATTGGTGCTGTGTATTGATGGCGAAAGAGGCTGTGAGAACGCCGAGAATGGAGAATCCGGTCGAGATGACGGTGCAGATAGAAGCTCAATGCCATGTTCCTGATCTAGTTCAAGTGGAAAAGATTGAGATAGACTGGGGATCATCTCAGGAGGAGATTGCGGTGGGTGCTGTGGAACAGCGGGTGATAAAGTGGAGCTCGGCGCTGGCGTAGGAAGCAATCCTAGGCCTCTGGTGAGATTGGGAGGAGGCGAACAGAGAGTGGCACTAGAGCTGGCATTGGAACTAACTCCAGGAAGAGGCACGGAAGGAGAAGCATCTATACTGGGCATAGTCGAATGGGGTGTAGATTGTGCAGATGGATCGATTATAACATGAGTCGGGCTGGGCAAAACGGCAGAATTACGATCAGGCTGTCAACTTCATCATTAGAACCAAGACTACTAATCAGAAAAGCAACGACTTGCCTCGAGTGAATGCCGGGACCCCGAAGAGCCCAGCCATCCTCTGCGCCTAAGGGTCTGACTGCGATCGACTTCGCTACGCCATTCGCGAACATCTCTAGAACTAAGATTCTCTAATTGAATAAACTGCCCCTTTCCGCCCTCATCACTACCAGAATCGTTTGGATCGTGTCTTTCATGCATGTGCGGTGTAGCCAGAACCGGTACTGCACCTGCCCTCTGCCTTCTTCGAGCCTCACGGGCTGCAAGGAACTCTTCAGCCCATTGCTCGAGCTTGGGCGCAAGATGAGGCTCATACACGAACTGCGACAATCGCGACAGGTCAGAATCGGCAAGAGCGAGTTAGACACAATGTACCTTGGTGAACACGAACCCTAGAGCAACAGCGCTGGCGATAGCAGCGACGGTGATGGCTGCAGCTGCAGCTGGAGCAGGCATGCCCGCTGTTTCAAATCGCGGAGACGGTAGTGGTGTAAAGTGAAGGAGTGTTGCTCACGATCTTGACATAAGCAGCGCAAAATTGGAAACACATATCCGGCACAGCACGGCACGCCCTTCCGCTTTTGACAGAACGGCCGTGTTATGAACATTATTCGTACTTCAGGCTTCAAGTTTCAAGTTCCAACCAGTTTCTGGCCTCGTTGGATTTGTTTTTAGAATAGGAGATCATTTCATCGGTCAGAGGGGGATGCAAATACCTCGACTTGGTCTGGGTAGACTTCTTTTGGAGCAACACAACCACACAGCAAGTGTGGGACAAATGCACCTTGACATATGTAATGTATGCACACATGGGCCGAAGGAGATCGAAATCAAGAGATACAACATGTCATCGCCTTAGACCATTCACGACTCGAGATACATAGAACGATCTTGCTCGGGATATAAATAGGGACGTTAAAAGCTAGTCGCGCTTTTAAGGCTAAGGTAAAATCCGGTAACTAAGCAGCTTTACCACAATAAGAATCGAAGGCTTTCGGGTAAGCATTTCGGCCGAGCGTCCATGAGTGAATCAATCCTCCTGCAAATCTACGCCGAATCTCGCTCCATCTTATCGCAGACCAACTTCGCTTTCACATAACCAGTTATAGAGAACCATTCATCCGATGAAGCATGAGCCCCGCAAGATACAATTACAGATGCCGATAGTTTAGGTGCTTCATATTACAATTTACTTCGGGGGTCACTACGTCCCTTTCGAACATTCCTATCCTCATTGACACCAGCTATGCGTCTTAGACGATCCCAATCTACCTTCAACCCTTCCTTCTGACACGCTTCTCGAAGTTGTGGTCTGCTCAGCATCGCCCACGCCAATCGTGCTTTGAGCGTCGGCGTCTCAGTGCCGGGTGGGTATAGATCGAACTCGGGCGGGTGGCCATAAGCTATCATCGACACACGAATCATGATACTCCTATATACATTGGTTCAACGGCGTTCATATATGGATGATAGAAACGGCTGAATAGAAGGGAAAAAGGGGTGACGCACGCTGTGAGACCGAAGACGGGCTTGATCCCGCCTGCTTCTCGGCCAGTTAGGAATTGATGCGATCGAGTAATCCAGGTCGTATCATTTGGTCCAGGAGAGGTCCAATCTTTGTATGAGTGATACGGGACCTCAACCAGTTCGGGCTCGGCAGGAAAAGGCGGCTTCGTTGACAAAAAAGACGCGAGAGGATGTGAGAAGAGGCTGGCTACTTCCGCGTCATTGAGTATAGGCTGCATGAATAACGTTACTTTTGATTTGTTAAGAGTCCAGAGCATACCCGCAAGGTATTGTCGAGTATCAAAACAACGACGCTGGGCATCCAGTAGTTAATTCACAGGATAGACATAAACAGAAAGAAACTTACGGGGTGACAATAGTGGAATTTCCTGCAACATAGGGTTCCAGAATACAGAGAAGTGGCACTTTTTGCCTGTCGGGCGGAAGTCCAATCTGCTCATCATAAGCCTGAAACCCATACATGAGAATGCTACCTGAAGCAAACCTCTTCAAAAGCTTCCCTACGCTTCTCAAATCAGTATACCTTCGCTCGAGGAACAAAAAGTCTAAAAGTATGCTCACAGCAGTGTCTTCGATGGTCCGGTCATCAGGCTCGGCCTTCCCGCCTGGAAGGGATGTATCTCCCGCGTATGATCTCATATTCGTTGATCGTCTGACGCATATTGGCAGAGAAACTGGCATGAGAGTTATGGTCCTATCATTCAACAGCGAAAGCGCTCACCGACTCAACAAAACATATAAGTCACCCTTTCGACCGACAAACAATGCAACAAGGACCGCAGCAGTCCTTCCTCTTGGAAATGGTATATTTATCTTTGGACGCCGGTAGGCTGTCAAGTTACGCAGACATCTGGAACCCCCAGTAAGCGGAAGACCACTCGTGCACTGAAGAGCAGAACAGACTGTTTCGACTGTTGACTAAGAGGGGGTATACGCGCTTCATTCAAGCGAAGCTTAGGTCTGTGGAACTTCAGTAAGTTAAAAGGCTTCGGCGCATTCTTAAAAGGCATTAGGAGACGCAGGATGGTTCGTTATACGAGACCAATCCAGATGTGGGCATGCGGGGGAGACGGGTATTCGGCAATGCATTATCCCGCGAGTTTATAATAATCGGTGGCAGTGCCAGAATTTCGATCTCAACCGTTTACTAGCCCTCCGTTGGATGACGATGGCACATTGAGATCTAAAGTCAAAGTTTCTGCAAGCTTGAGACGTCCAAATCTCAAACGCGTCGAATGTAAACCGTCCCCATCTCATTCGAAAGGGATCGCTGCCCATGATGCCAGACCCACATGGCAGCCTTGCCTCAAGGCTTCCGTTCTGAAATCACATCTTCACTAAACAACGTGGCACAACCGACTCTGTTTGAATAGACGTGCCTACTGTCCTAAAATGAGTACGTATCTCTCTTCTCTTTCCCACATGTCTCGACTTTTATGCTATGCCTCTCAAGGTAAAAAGTGTGTCGCTCTCAAGCTGACCTTTGTCTGAGCTCGGGTGCTCAAACCATTGAAATAAACATCTGACTTCCGGCAGAGTTGGTGAATGTTATGCTTTGGAGCTGATGTATTAAATTTCGGCGATGAACCGCCAAAACGAGGCATCATATCATAGTCTTCGCCCCTCGCTCTTAGCCTCACTGAAAACGCCTGGCATTGACTTCATAATAAGGAGCCCGCAGTCGTCCCTTGCTCATTTCACCGCTATCCTTGCCCTCCCTCGTTGCTACCCATTCAGGAGGCGCTTCTCCATTCTTGCCGTTCCATGAGTAGTCCTTCCCCCTCAAAATCCAGATGGGCTCGCGTGGGAGGTGTAGTTCGGCGGGCCTCAATGGTTCTCGTACCCACACGTCCTGATACACCCTCCACCGAACGCGACAGTGACACTGCATCGCTAAGAAGTTCCGTCCGAAGTGTCCAAATTAACCAGGCCTCTCTCCATCTCCCCTCCAAAGTCACTCCTTCAATCCCTAGCCCAATCATAGAGTCTCCTGTGCAAGCAACCGGCAACAGACTCCCTACTACTGCTGTTGAACAGTCTCTACAGACAACCATGGCATCCGAACCCCAAACAGCCACACAAGAGTACACTCCACCGCCTCTGATTGACTCAACGGCAGTGGGCCCGGGAGGTTTCACGGATGACCCAGATGACCTACCAAAGTCCCAGCCGATCCGCGATCCCTCGCTCCTCCAACCAGACTCCACCGACGGGCATGAGCCTCCTGCTCCAGCGACCGAGCCAACTACCACATCAGGACCTGGAGGATTTAGCGACTCAGACGACTTACCTCAGCCGCAAACCATCAAAGCGCCGTCCCTTCAGCGTACAGATTCAACTGACAGTCGCAAACCTCCAATCGTCGAATCCACCGCACCAAGAGGGTTTATCGATGATGATCTTCCCGAGACCCAAATCGCCCGAGTTCCATCTTCTGAGCGTGTGGAAGATGTCGATAGCTATAAGCCTCGAGTCGTCGACTCGTCCGTAGTTGAATCAGGAGGCTTCAATGATGACCTGGACGATGAGCTGCCTCGGCCAAAGGTCATTCAAGAGTCACCACTCCAGGAACCGGATACGATGGTTGAACCAGTCAGACAAACCACCCGATCTCTAACGCCAACCAAGACTCCCACAGAACCTTTGACTCCAGTGCGAGAGCACTCAGCTCAGGCTCCAGCCTACTTCGACCTTCCTGTA
Organism: Termitomyces sp. MG148; assembly: GCA_003313785.1. Classification (NCBI taxonomy): domain Eukaryota; kingdom Fungi; phylum Basidiomycota; class Agaricomycetes; order Agaricales; family Lyophyllaceae; genus Termitomyces; species Termitomyces sp. MG148. Next base: position 15,104 of record QLOM01008996.1, read on the forward strand.
GTTACCGAGTCTGAGCCTCACCCGGAGGCAACGGAAGAGTTCAAGAAACAACTCGATAAAGTCTACCCATCTCTGCCCAATGTAGAAACTCCACAACAAACCGACCCTTCAATCAGTTTTAGAGATGAGCCTCCGCAACTTGCACCGGAGATGCCAGTACCTATTCAAGCACCTGATACGACCTCTAACGCGCCTGAGATGCCCACACCAGAGCCTGTGGTACATCCATCGGTCGCATCAGGATATTCTCTCCCAGGCCAAGAAGTATGGGGAGGAGTTGTCCATCCCAACGCGGAGACGAAGAGAGATATGAACACAGCGGCAAGTACGAAGAGCAGAGCATCGAGTACTCGGAGCGTCTCTACGAAGGGTCCATTCGCTGACCCTATAACACCGAGAATTACTGTCTACCAGCATGATCAAGGCACGTCGTCGACCATGCCCCAGTGCGTCAACCTTTTTCTCTCCGAGTTGCCATTGATGATTTACTGTAATTAGGCCACAAACATCGAATCCCTATTCAGAAGCCCCGACCAATCCAAGAGATGGTACAGGCGTGGTTGTTATGCCTCTACCACCCATGCACGAGGTTATTCCCACAAGGTGCGTCTTTTCTTGCCGGTAGTTGAGCTGTTCTTGATGCGAAGGCTAGGTCTGTGTATGAACAGTATAGCCAGACGCTCTCAAACACCGTAACTGGCTACCACGAGACTGAGTACACACATCCTATGTTTTTTTTTTTGGTTATTTGCTAAATTATCATAGTGAACGACTTCCATTACTGCCACAAGCAACCTCTTCGAAGGTCACATCGTATCTCCAACCCAGCGCGGCGTCTCATAACATCGTCAACGTCTCCCCTCAGTCTGGAATACCTCCTACATCAACGTGGCCAGCACAAGCGGCACACGAAGGACCCCGCCTGCGCGAATTTGGATGGATCGAGTACCATTTGCCGGATGGCACTGTCTACTATGTGCATCCCACGCGCCGAGTTACTGCTGACATTGACCTGCGCGACGAAAGGCGACTTGATGCCGTCAATGCGTACTTTGAAAGACACAGGGATGGCGCGAGTGCTCCAGCTGGAATGGAGTTGTGGTTGATGGAAGATGGGGCGAATGATCGCAGGCGACCCCTCCGTCTTCCTCTGCGGTTCTTGGTCAATCACAGCCTGCAAATGGTTGCCTACGATCAGTCTTCGGCGAATGCAGAGACTAGTAGGAGGGCAAAAAGGGCAGTGGAAGATGATCGTGAGTCTCCTTGAGTTATTTTTATGAGGTGTCATTGATTGACCGATATCGGTGTTAGAAATCGATACTGAGTACAGATATTGGTCTTTCATGGAAGCCCATCCTGCACATGCCACCCTTCCGCCGAATGCGAGGGCAGAAGCCATGGACATATTGACATGGGCTTGGACTGGTATGTTTTTTTTTTTTAGTTTGTTTCTTCCTCAGATAGTAGAACTTGCTAGACCGTCTCCTTCCGGTGCAACATCCTATCCCTGCGCCATTCACCCAAGAAGAGTGCCAAGAGCTCACATCATTGCTACGATCATTTGGTGAGTGGTCTATCGTGTTTCAACGATTTGGTGCCACTAAATTTCCTTGGAAAAATCTGACAGAGCAAAGTGAAGGTGGATTGCAGACAATACTTCATACCAGGGTTGTTTCTCGTATCCTCTTGAGAGTCGGTATGTGTTCTCATGTGGTAATTCATGAACTTGAACATAAACATTGTTCCTGTTAGCTATTTGGCGCCAAAAACACTTCCGCCCTCATAAACCCCTTCCTACCATCATCGGGCACCGTGACGCTGTACCGAGGCAACGACGGCCTTTTCGACGTACTTTTTTCGACCTCATAATCTCATGTCTTTGCCTAGGCATCCCTTATCTCTTCTTTGAAAGAGGTCGCCAATCCAGAATTGACGAAGAAAGCGGCGTACGAAGTACGGGCCCAATGATGTTTTTAGTCTGTGCAGGCGCATCTCTTATTGTGAGTTCACTCATTCGCTGACCTTTGGTCGATTTTTATGTTTCCTTTTGCAAGGCCGCAATTGTGTTGAGCGCATCGGTGATGTTCCTTTGTTTGCCAGGTCTGGATAACTTCGCGCGCATCGCAGGATTTGTTGCAATCTTGTTTGCCAGCTTCTCTATGGTGTCAACACTCGTCGCGCTCTTCCGATGGAAGGCTGAGATAGACCATCCCATCTCTCACGTTGCTGGAGAAGGATTGATGAAGCTTTCAGTGCGTTTTTGATTATCATGCTGTCGGACCAAGCTGCTTATTGTATGATAACAGCGACGTAGTGTCATAATGGCCTTGCCCGTCGTATTCCTAGTTTATGGGATCATCGCTTTTGTGACGGGCATCGTCTTGTACTCTTTCTGGGGCACATCTAATGATGCACTGTCATCACAACAACCATTCAATGATTACATCAAATGGATTGTGGTTGGCGTACTCGGTGGGCTTGGGGGGATGTTGTTCACTTCTCTCTTACTTTTTGGGCGCTGACCTTATTTTGATGCCTCTGTGGAATCGATCTCCCCGCTGCCATATTTATTTATTCATCACATTACCCTTGCTATAAACCACGGCGGATGCTAGCGTTGATGCAATGTTTACTGACTGGAGCTTTGGTACTGAGATATGATGATTAGATTGAGGTAGTTCGTACTAGCTATGAAAGCGGGCGAGGGTAGATTAGGTGGATCTGTTAGACATGGGCGTTGCGACATTATCCGGCATAGATTTACACAACATAACTCCTGCACTGTACAAGAACATGGGGACATTGTACAAGCATGCGTTGGAGCCCAGGCTAGGAGAAAGGAACGACGGAAGCAAAGTCATAATTTGATTCCCTTAGTTTTGGATACCGCGCATCGCACAGTATGTAATTCGCTCTGTTAATATACTGAATCTTTGTCACGCTAGCACTGTGCGAGTCAGGCGCCCATCGTCCGCGTAAGGAGCTTGGGAGGCAAAACACAGCGCAGGCGGTTGGCCGGCCCACCCGGCGGCCTTCTGTCACGCGTTTCCGGTCATCCTATTGACCCACTCCAATCCATCGCCTTCTGGCTCTCCATAACACGCGAGACGAAGCTGGATTTCATGATTCGCTTCGTTCATCGGAGTCGGGCCGAACTAGACGCGCCCACATGACCGACACGCTCTTCCCCAATTAAAGGTACTCCCTATGCTCACTGGCCTCCGCCCAGACTCCGTGTTGCAACCTAAACCTATAGCACACGAGTAAGTACCTTGTTCTCGTATACTTGACTCATATATTAATCCTACCTATAGCACACGAGTAAGTACTATGTGTTAGGCTCCAACAGTGACCTGCAACGCAGCACGAAAGAAGCTGAATACGAAAATATATTGTAAACTGTACAGAAGACACTGGTGATAACATACCTGAATACG
>QLOM01009009.1:0-10670 GCA_003313785.1 Termitomyces sp. MG148
TTGTTCTTATTTCTCGGCAAAACAAAGACTTGTTCCTGCTACTGAGCTGAAGTCTGCGTATGTCCGAAACCCCTAAGATGTCGTCCACGGATAGCCCCACAGCCTCCATCCCAGCTATATCTGTTCGAGGAGCAGACTGGAAAGCCGACAAATTCAATCGGAATTCCCCCACCTCCAACTTCACAAGATGGACCCAAGCTCTGAAAATTCATCTCGCTCTTCTTGGCTTAAAGCCTTATGTCTTCTCCCCGCTCATCCCAGTACCGAGCGCTGATAAAAACCCTGTGGCATACCAGAACTGGTGCGCAAACGACGACTTGGCACGCGCAATCATACTGACAGCCATCAATGAGTCCGAGTACGAAGGCCTTGATGAGGACAAGACAGCTGTGAACCTATATACTCAGATCAAATCTCGTGCAGAGGGAGAGGGACCGGTACGCATGGTAGCCCTTATCCAGGAAGTACTGCGTATCCAGTGCTCACCAGAGGAACCACTGATGGCCACGGCAAAACGAATCTGTGATATTATCAGCCGTATATTTGCCATAAAGGCATTAGACGAGGACCTCTTCAAATGTGTTGTTCTCCTCAACAGTCTCAATAACCCGCTATATGCCGCAGTCCAGACACAAGTCTCACAAGGACTAGCTGACTCCACCGCCTCGAATCCTTACAAATCCGAGAACATTCGGAAACTGCTGGAGACAGTCCAAAATCTCACCAATCTAAAGACCTCCAACTCCATCTTGCCTCCAGACACTGCCCTTGCCACATTGACTCGAGGCCGATATCGCTCGAACAAACCAAACCTCCCAGGCCATGACCATGCCGCTGGCATAAAATGCTGCACGACATGCGCCACGCATGGACGCCCATGCGGTGGCCACGAAGCCCCTTACTGTGCACATCCTGGAGGAGCGATGGAAAAGAACGGTTTCCAAGCTGCCCACGATGCTGCGCGTGCCGCTGGCCAGAAAAACAGGACTCAAGGGACAAAGGTTTACACTCAGCTCACAGGGCCAAAAGGAAAAGTATACCTTGTGGAAGCGACAGAGCTGGGCAAGCTTCAGACACTCAGCACTGAGACTCCACCCGCCGCCTTCGCTGGGCTAGCCACTGACAAGGTTCCCATGGCTACCATCGACGACGTAGAATGGGAAGGTTGGATGGCAGTTGCTGAGGAGGAGACAACGACCATAGATTGGTCAAAATTCTCTACAGCAACCAACAACGAAGCAGCATTCACAGCCTCTGTCAACCAACCCTTCTTCATAGACTCAGGAGCCACCGTGCATATATCTCCACATCAATCCGACTTCCTGACACTTCAGCCCATCAGTCCCAGAGCCATCAAAGGTGTAGGCGGCTCCACAATATCTGCCTGCGGTGTTGGACACATCAAACTTCGCACAGCAGAAGGAGCTCACTTGTCCCTTGAAAATGCACTTTTTGTCCCCAACTCCACTGTTCGATTAATCTCTGTAAGCCGAATTGCATCCAACAACGACATCTACTCCCAGTTCGATAACAACGAGGTCCGCATTATAAGCCGCACCACTGACTCCGTAATCGCACAAGGCCCCCTGCTAAAAGGGAAGGGACTATACACCATCAACTTGTCAGATTTCCCTACGGCACACGCATACATAACGCACCAAGAAGTGGACGCAGAAACTTGGCACAGACGCCTTGGGCACGCCAATTATAAAGCAATCATGCATCTCATCCATGACCACAAGCTTAAAGGTGCGCCCTCTCTCCACTCTTCCCCACCACCGAAGTGTAACAGTTGCATCCTGGGCAAGCAGACCAGGACGCCAGTTCCGAAGGTGCGGGAAGAGGAGCATAGAGGGGTGCGGAAGCTTGAAATTGTGTGGGCAGATCTAATGGGACCGGTTAATGTGCGATCTCGATCTGGGAATCACTACATACTAGACATTGTGGATGATTTTACCAATATGGCATGGTCTATTCCCCTTAAAACTAAAGACGAAGCTCTTGCGACACTGAAAGCATGGGAACTATCTTGTGAAAGTGAAACTGGACTATGAGTGGGCAAATACTGCACCGGTTTCGACAGTGAGCTCCACAATGAAGAAATGACAAAATGGCTAGATTCCAGAGGAATAAAATCTGAACACAGTGCCCCGTACACCTCAGCCCACATTGGACGCGTGGAACGTATGCATCGCACATTGATGGGAAAGGCAAGAACTATGAGAATTGATTCAGATTGCCCGGAATTCCTTTGGGACGAATTTTATCTTACCGCCGCTCATTTGCACTCCAAGACACCAACAAAATCATTGAATGGTAAAACCCCGCATGAGTTATGGTTTGGACGCGAACCAAACTACTCATACATGCGTGAGATTGGATGCCGTGCTTTTGTGTTCGTTCAGGCTCACAATCCGAAGCTGAGACCAAGGTCCATAGAATGCACTCTGATTGGCTATGGGCAAAACTCGAAAACATACCGCTGCTGGGATAAAGTAAACAAGAAGGTATATCAGTCATATCACGTTAAGTTCATTGAAAGGCATGAAACCCGAAATGGCAACAGCCAGCCCAGCCCGACACCACCAATACCTTCTCTTCATGATCTGGATCAATCAGCCTCACTTACGCCACTGGACCACGACGATGACCTTGGATGCAAACTTGAGGTCACTGTATCAACACCACCACCCCCTCAGCCAGACCAACGTGAACCAGAACAACAAAATAAAGAAAACGACGCACCTGCAGACACTTTACCACGCAGATCGACTCGAGTTAGATACCCGACGGAAAAGGCTATGCAGGAAGGGGATCACCATCAGACAAGACTAGAGAGAGTACTGGAAGAAGTAAGGGAAGGAGGAGCACGACTAAAGGAAGCCAGGTCAGAGAGGTGAGTACAAACAGCCACAAATGATGCACAAGTGCCCGAACAAGCGCCCATGCCCACAGATGACAACATTGATCACGATCGAATACTTGCCGCAATCTCTCAACCTGGCAACTTTGAACCTCTATCCCTTGATTCTGACGATGAACCAAACTCGTGGAAGGAAGCACAGGTCAGTTCTGACTCTGAAAAATGGAAGAAGGCATATCAAGAGGAGATAGACTCGTTAAGGGAGATGAAAGTTTATCGCCTGGTACCTCGTTCATCAGTTCCTGCAGGACAGAAAGTACGAAGAGGACGCCCTATATTCAAAATCAAGTGCGACAAACATGGAAAACCTGTCAGATACAAGGTACGCCTGGTATTTAAAGGCTACGAGCAAATCTATGGCAGGGATTACAGCAAAACCACATCACCAATAGCGCGTATGGAATCGTGGCGTATTCTCCTACACATTGCAGCGACGGAGGGATGGGACACAGCATAGATCGATGTGAAGACAGCATTCCTCTACAGAATACTCCCAGAGGACAAAATACAGTACATGGAACAGCCAGAAGGCTTCGAGGAACCAGGAAAGGAGGACTGGGTGTGCGAAATCATGCGAGGGCTGTACAGGATGAAACAGGCAGGAAGAATATGGAATCAAACACTTAACAGACGGATGGTCTCCTGGGGATTCACTCGCCTAGCTTGTGAGTCGTGTATTTATTTCAGGAAGACGACTTCAGGCACAATCATTGCCGCCGTACATGTGGACGACTTTCTCTCTATAGCGAGCTCAAAGGAGGAAAATGAACACTTCAAAACCCAGATGCGCGAGGCCTGGACCATATCCGACCTTGGAACACCACGTTACATTGTAGGAGTATCCGTCCAGTGGGACAGACCCCAGCGCACAGTCACACCCTCGCAAACAGCATTCATTGACCGCATTGTCCAACAGTTTGGCCAAAAGGATGCCCACCCGCTGTCACTCCCCATGGAACCCGGGTCTAAGCTCAGACGACCAAAGCGCGAGACACAGATGCAGGAGGAGAAAGACGACATTGCCAAGCTACCATATAGATCCCTGGCAGGGTGCCTCCTATACATAGCCATTGCGACTCGACCGGACATTGCATTTGCGGTACAACAACTATCCCAATTCCTTGACAACTACGACAGATCACATTGGAACGCTGGCATCCGGCTGCTACGCTACCTAAAAGGGACACAAGACCTTAAGTTATGACTAGGGGGCCCCTCTATCGTACTGCGAGGGTTCACTGATGCCGACTGGGCAAGCTGCCTCGACACTAGACGAAGTACAAGCGGATACACATGGTCTCTCAGCACGGGTGCAGTATCTTGGTCAGTACGGAAGCAGAAGACGGTAGCAACATCCTTGTGCGAGGCTGAGTACATGGCAGCTTATGAATTGACTCAAGAATGCATCTGGCTACGCATGCTGATGAAAGCACTGGGCTGGGACTTCACCACAAAACCAACCACCCTCTTTTGCGACAACAAAGCGGCAATATCATTGTCGGAAGACCCCACGGCTCACACGAGAGTCAAACACTTCGACATCAAATATCATTTCATCCGAGAACGAGCACAATCAGGCGAAATCATCATTAAATACATCAACACACGAGATAACGTCGCCGATATGTTCACGAAGGCCTTACCGAAGCCCCTGTTCACACGTCTCCGCCAAATACTCGGTGTTTCCTAACAACACCACGATTCCTACACGAGGAGGAGTGACCGATCTGGTTCGTGGTAAGGAGGAGTGTTGGGACATCACAAATGTGAAGATGTGAAGTGATAGTGTGAAAGAGTACCACGAACCATTGTCAGGGATACAGTGGCCGTCTGCTTTGTCTGATAGAACACATATATCAAGGACTCAATAGCTAGAGTACCCTCAGTTCCGTTTACACGCTACTGAGGGTACGTTACACAGTTTACTACAACATAAACTCACACTAATGATACTCGTACCTAGATCGATTACTTACTACGTGTTATTCTAGGTACACAAACATAGTTCCGTTTACACGCTACTGAGGATCGATTACTTACTACGTGTTATTCTAGGTGTAGACGACGGTCTACATATAACCACTCTGCTATAGTTCTAACAGAACGAGCCCCTATTAGCTCATTGACTAGGGGTCTCCCGCGCTGAGAAGATGAGACAAAAACCCAACCTGTAGGTACCGAAGGCAAAGCAGGGCAAGGTAGACCCCCACTGCAGATTACCTATGTGACAAGTACCCCAAGACTGGATGTAACAAGTCCACGTACATTGGGGCAATGTTTTCGAGCGATCTCCAATACCTCAAGAATGAATCTGATGTCCAACGACCAAGCAGCTTTACCAGATCAGGCAGAACCCTGGACAGCAAGAGCGTTGTAGTACCCCCAATGCGAAAGCAATGTCCCGAAATCTTTGGAAGATTTGCTTCAACTAGAATTGAATTTACTTGGTTTAAAAGCTTTCGAGTCACCAGTGCCAAACGCGTATTCCTTGGGCCTTTATACATTGTGATGGATTCATTTTTGCGTGATTCATTTATTTGTGCATGAGTCATGAGGGCCGTCAAAGGGTCTAGAGTACCAACTTGTCGTAAAACAATGACAGTTTCGCCTTTGACTTGTTCTCGTTTTGTTCGAGGTAGATGCAAAGTTCGAGACCCTGTGCTGATTGGGTGACCGAAATGTCTCCAGGAAGGTATACTCTCCAGAGAGAAATCCCGCTCTCGCTTGGGCAGGAATTCTCCCAATCGTATTTGAGACCAAAATGCTGTCAGCATAACCGCCCAAACGCAAGCATCGAATCCACTTTCCAAATTCAATTTTGGTTGAATTGTCTCCAGCATCTCTTGAGAGACTGGCGGTCTTTCAGGTTTGAAGGAATCAGGTGGCCTCATTTTCTCGGCACCCTTTAAGGTGTACTTGACCCATAAAGATTTCTCCCATGGTAACTTATTTTGTATATGCCATGCATGTAGACCTGAAATCTTGTTTGCTGTGGTTCCTCCTGCGACAGAACCCGCCATGGATGCCGCGTAAAGGCTGATCAAATCATCGGAAGCAGGAATCGCGACGTCCAACGGAATATCTTGAGATTTGCAGAACTCAAGATAATGTTTTACTGCCGAAGTGTACTTTGATGATGTCGAATCAGACCAAGCATGAGATATGACTGAGTCCACCAGTTTGCGATCATTTTCAGACAGCACGAATATACTTTTCCGGTTATTTGCTGGATAGGATGTGCGGTTTGTTAACGGGGAAGACGGATAGGGTTCCTTTGAAGGGTGTAAATTGATATGACGCAGGTCGATGTGGTTTACTCGGGGCATATTCTTGTTGACATCAATTAATTAGGAGCAGGTAGTTTTTATAATTGAATACTAGGAGGCTGACTTGGACAAATGATATGACATAGGTCACAGAAACAATGAATATCAATTTTATGTAACTATCCTACGAGAAGAGGTGCTGAAAAACATGATAAGGTTTCAGGTTGTCTTGTTAGAAAAACTGACGGCACGACCGATGTACGGCAAGAGATAATTTGGAATTGCTGGAGGGAAGGGTAATATATTTTCCCAAGGCAGGAATATGCCATGCGAAGGCTTATCAGCCTCGTTTTCTGTAGTTGAAACCCATGCGACCGATAACCAGATTGAATGCGACTGAAAAACGTCGACAATATGTTGTAGAATAAAGTTTTGTTGACTGTTCCTAGAATGACCGGCCTCAAGAGCACCGACAACCCCAGAATTATCTGATTTCAGAATGACGTGACAATCCTTGTATCCGGCCGTCGTGAGGGTGCGCACTGCTAAGTCCACTGCTACCATCTCTGCCCATCCTATATCTCGACCGTCACATTTCCAACCATTGCGCAATGGCCAAGCCAACCATTTGCCTTCCAGCACCAAGCCAATTCCCCAGGAGGTCGAGGCGTCCACAAACAATCGGTCCAACAAAGGAGCAGGAGGTTTAATTATGTGTGTGCCACACCACTGTGTCGTCAGTTGCCATTGCCACCACCGAATGTCCTCTAGCACAACCTTACCTGGCCGGTGCCGCAAAAAAGGACTTGCTTTTCCACCAAATCCCATGCGGAAGGCGAATAATGAAGGAAGGTGGGATCGGCCAGTCGGAATAACCAGACAAACATGATTGAGTGTTCCTATCAAGGATTCGGTTTCTTTCAGAGTCACCGAATTTTTATTCCAATTAAGTAATTTTTCAAGGTATTTGAGGCGCTTTTTATCTGGAAGCATGACTGTTTTCTGATCGAGGGACCACTCGAAACCTATGTAGGAAAATGTCGAGTTGAACGGCTGATGTTTGTCTGTGGCCCAAGGCCAGCCTAAGTGATTGGCGATGTTCCAGATTCGTGTTTCATCATAAAAGTATGAATAAGGTAGCGAGCACGAACAAGGGTATCTAAAGAAAATGAAATCATCCACCCACTTCAGCACTGCCTCAATTCCCTGGTGCAGGAATATGGAAACAATAGCATCTGCCACGAGGCCAAATATTCCAGGGGCGGAAGATGCGCCAAAGTTGAGTCAAAAGTCAAAATGTACCAAGTCATCTAGCAGAATAGCCAGGGAAGTCCAGTCCTGGGGCTGAGTAGGTATGTTGCAAAATGCAGCATCAACATCGAAGACTGCTACCTCTGTCCCAGGAGGTGCATCAGCCACCAACAACCAACAAGCAGAAAAGGTACCCCAGTCACATTTGAAAGAATCAGAGTCTATGAGAGAATTTATTGAGGGAATTGTTGGATGATTACAAGGATAAGACAGGTCCAGGGTGACACGTAGTTTGCCACCCACGCTAGTAATTACATTTAAAGGTGCAGTTCTGTAAGGGCCAAAAAGTTGAGTGGCTAAAGCTGGCTCAAAGCCTGGGGAAACCCGGCCTAATTCTATTTCTTTTGAGTATTTTGCATGTACGAATTCCTGAGCCTCTTTCGATTTATAATGATTTGGAGGAGAGAAGGTCGAGTCAAGCATAAAAGATCCTAAGCCAATGTCGAAACCGTTGTGAAGGCCTTCCGGCACCTTCGCGAACCTGTCCAGGGCCCCTGCATCAGCCAAGGCCAACTCCCATTGATCTGCATGCAAGGGAGTGGACAAAGGGAATAACATTTCAAGCGGCACAACCCTGCGCTCCGTGCGAGGAAGCTCTGCACAGGGAACAAATGTGTGCATGTGTGCAACCTGCACCTGCTCTGCATGCTGGGCCACTGTTGAATGAGAAACAGACGGTTTCTCCAGCAGGGCTGCGCCAAGAGCGTCCATTCCTTCGGAGCCATCTGGGCATGTTTTTGCAGGTGGGCAATTTGTGATCGAGCCCTCCACAGCCAATGCACCAAAATTTCCTAGAAAAGGCCAAAGAAGAGCTACCACGAGACATATCAGGCTTGTGAGAAAGTGAGTCAGAACGTGTCAAAGCAGCATTACTCATGGCTGCAACCATGTTCGCCATCTTTTTCAGGTGAGTCGTGGTTTGATGAGATTCGCATTTCCTCCAGATGTCACAATGGAAGTTGGCCATACTAAAGGTGTGAGAATCTGTCAAAAACAAAGATCACAAGTGCCTATCATAGTCGAGCACCACATCAAATTCCACGCGAGCATTGGGCAGATTCTTGAGGCGCTTGAAGTGCATAGCAAAGGTGTCAGCAATGGCCTGAGCTACTTGACCTCCTGAGCTGTTTTCCCCCCACGCTCGCAGATGTTTCTGCATAGCATCAACTAGATTATCTGCTGCCGCAGACCAATCCTCAAAAGACAACTTTGATTCTCTCAAAACATCAAAAGTAGCATTCGGAAGCCTCAACCTTCCACTCGATACCACGAAGGCAGTTTCTGGTGCAGGAGGTTCGCAAGAAGCATTCCGACATGCTTCATCAGTCAATACGTCCAACGGTATGTATTCCAACATGCCTTGTTCCAATGCTCTAACCACCTTCTGTGGAAAAACCTTATCCGCGGCAGAGAGCTGGCGCCCTGCAACGGGAGGTAGCCCATGAAGAGAACGAGTAGGTTTGACAGCATGAGGTGTAACAAGAGAGTCGTTTAGCAAAAACCCCGGTGGAAGGCCATTCGCAACTAACAGAGCCTTCGCCACTCCAACCCGCTCGAAATCCGGCGTATGCAACAGTTCAAAAGGGCGTCCCAAAGCATCTGGCATCACCGGACCATCGGCATCATGTGCACGAGGAGCAACAAATCTGTTCGACCCAGGAATTCCTGGGGCAGCTGGCAGGCCTTCCCCGGGCTGGGGAACCCCATGGGCAGTGAGCTGGGCCTTGGAATGGTCACCCACGAAACTTCCATCCCGGATCGCATACAAGCGGTCTACCAAAACTGAATAAATCTTGTGTCAGACCTCGCACATGGACAACAATATGTAACACCATTCAAAATCCAAAACCAATGTGTCCGTCCAGCTGCCAGAATACACAATAACATATGCAATCAAGGATACATCGTGTCCGTCCAGCTGCCGGAATACACGAGCAATCAAGGCTACAAGCCCTCTCAAACAAGGTGACCGCCCAGCTGCCGGTCACACTGACAACAATTGGAGCCAACCAATAGATGGCCCCAAGCACAACCGAACAATATTCGGAGCCATCCAATAAATGGCGACAAACACCACCGAACAATAGTCGGAGCCATCCAGTAAATGGCCACTATCAGGTATGAACAAGACTAACCTTGCCGGTCTACGTTGCAACCAAAACTTTGCATCACTCAAAGCAGCACATTATCTGGCAAGGTGACCACAGTCTTCACCCCCTCGTCTTCTATAACCATGGGTAGCTGAGACCGGGCAGGTGTCGACTCCGAGGCCACGGAACCAGGGGCATCCACTGTCACCGGCAGGCCAGTCGACGCAGGGGCTGCGCCGGGGAGGGGCTCTACCACCATAGACCTAGAGCGGTTGGCCAGCGGAACCGCCTCGCGCAGTGCCCTGTCCACAGATGTCGGGGAAAACATGGGGTCTCCATTCCAATCTGGTAGCCCCCCAGATCTGGCCCGTTTGGCGGCCGGGGCAGCAGCAGGTGACGTGGCAGGTCGAGACCCCGCAGCTCCAGGCCGGCCCCTGCCCCCGGCTGCGGGCGGTCGTGTTGCTGCCAATTCGGCGTCGGGTTGCGCACCAGGTGTAGGCGTAGAAGATCGCTCCGTCGTCATTGGCTGGAATCTATGCAGGCCGGCCGAAACATCCCTGGTGCTGACCCCCGTGGCGGCAGTACCCCCGGACGCCTCGTCGTCGAGGTCTCTCACATCTCCTAGCTCGCCCTGGGGCGGGCGCAAGGCAGAGGGCTGAAGAGTGCGCACGTCCGGGGTCCGTCGCGCACTACCCGTTCAAGAGAGGTCCCCCCCAGCCTTAGAACGTGTTCGCGAGGTCATAGGATTCGAACTGAGGAAGAACCACGCAGTGAAGACGGCAATTACGATCTAGTGAACTGCAGAGCGAGCGCTGTTTCCTTACGCGCTGGTGGAAGTTGAGTTACAGCAGTTCACCGTCACACTCTAGTCACGCGTCGAAATACGTCCCCTCATCTTCCGTACCTCCATCCGACGGGACGCCAAATCAGGCCTAATGAAGGTAGGTCAACAGTCTGATCTGACCTTATCTGACCTAATTTGGTTTTTGTCCTGATAAGGCATCTGGGATTTTCCCGACAATGTTTACAGCGTCTCAAATGCCTTGTACCCTCCCTTTTCTTCCAACAGAAATCATTCTT
>QLOM01009026.1:0-10028 GCA_003313785.1 Termitomyces sp. MG148
AGACGACCGACACGCAACAGACCCAGAGCGTGTCGGCCCTCCTAGACTCCGGAGCCACCGGGCTCTTCGTGGACACCAGCTACGTAGAACGGCATCAGCTCACCACTCGACCCCTGCTTGCCCCAATCCTGGTATACAACGTTGACAATACCCGCAACAAAGCGGGGTCCATCAAGTCTGTGGTGGACCTTGTTCTTTGCTACCGGTCCCATGCAGAGCGCACTACCTTTGCCGTCACGAGCATTGGTAAACAGGACATGATCCTGGGATTCCCGTGGCTCCGGAAGCACAACCCGGAAATTGACTGGGCTACTGGGGAGGTGAGCATGAGCCGGTGCCCCCGGCGCTGCGCGACCTGCGCAGAAGAAGTGAAGAAGGAGCGGCGCACCGCTATGCGGGAACGCGCAGCTATCAGGGCGTGCCACGTAGGTCACCTCTCCTTTGCTGATCTCGACCTGCTGGATCCCCCGCCTCTGGCGTTCCCTCGTAGGGAGGCCCTCTACGAGGACGATAGGCACAGCAGGGGAAACCCTAGTCAGGAGGAGGGACGTGAAGGAGAGTTCCTACCCACGCAGGACCCGGAGCTTCCGGACAAAGCCATTGAGGTAGGAGACCGCATCTACGCCACCACGCTACGACCCCCGCCAGTGGCGGAGGAGATCCGGGCCAGCCAAACCACTTCCCAACGACTGGCCCAGGCCTTTGCAGCCAACGCCCAGCCCCGGACGTTCCGAGATGCGGTCCCCGACCATTTGCACAACTTTGAGGATGTTTTCTCTAAGGCCTCGTTCGACTCCCTCCCAGAGCGCAAGCAGTGGGATCACGCCATTGAGCTCCTGCCGGACTCAAAGCCGGCCAACTGCAAGGTTTACCCGCTCGCACCCAAGGAGCAGGATGAGCTTGACGCATTCCTCCGGGAGAATCTGGAGTCAGGACGAATCCGCCCCTCAAAGTCTCCGATGGCCTCTCCGGTGTTTTTCATCAAGAAGAAGGATGGCTCCCTCTGGTTGGTCCAAGACTATTGGGTACTCAACGCGATGACTGTCAAGAACCGCTACCCACTTCCTCTCATCTCAGAACTGATCAACAACCTCCAGAGTGCGCGTTACTTCACAAAGTTGGACGTCCGGTGGGGCTACAACAACGTGCACATCCAGGAGGGAGATGAGTGGAAGGCCATGTTTCGGACCAACCGCGGGCTGTTCGAACCTCTAGTGATGTTCTTCGGACTCACCAACAGCCCCGCCACCTTCCAGACCATGATGAACGACATTTTCCGGGACCTGATCACGGACGGAGTGGTCTGTGTGTATCTCGACAACATCCTCATCTATACCAAGACGCTAGAAGAGCATTGTTGGATCACGTGGATCATCCTGGACCGTCTCCGCCAGCATCAGTTGTACCTCAAGCCGGAGAAGTGCGAGTTCGAGCAGACGCGCGTTGAGTATCTCGGACTTATCATCTCCCATGGCATGGCGGAGATGGACCTGGTGAAGGTGGCTGGCATGATGCAGTGGCCGGAGCCCCGGAGCAAGAAGGAAGTACAAGCCTTCCTGGGGTTCACGAACTTCTACTGGCGCTTCATCCAGGACTTCTCCTACCACACGCGTCCCCTCTTTGACCTCACCGGGAAGGATGTCCCTTGGACCTGGGGCGATGCGGAGCAGCAGGCCTTCAACGCCCTCAAGTCTGCCGTCACGTCCAAGCCTGTTCTGCCCTTCCTGGATGACGACTGACCCTTCCGCGTTGAGGCCGACAGTTCCGACTTTGCAACCGGTGCAGTCCTATCCCAGCAGTCTCCGGAGGACGGTAAGTGGCACCCCGTTGCCTTCTACTCCAAGAGCCTCAACACCGTGGAACAAAATTACGAGATCCATGACAAGGAGATGCTTGCAATCATCCGGTCGCTGGAGGAGTGGCGCCACTTCCTTGAGGGGGCCCTGTCAGGGGACTTCCTTTTCCGGCCATTTCCTTTTCGGGCCATCCCGGAGGTCTCCAGGACGCTCCCTTGCAGTCATCGGACTTCTCCGAGATGCTGTACAGTTGTTCTCATGCCCCCGCCCCCGCACTGATGCGCCACGCCGTGGCAGAGGAATCCTTAGACTTGTTCTCTTCGGATTTCCCTCTGCCAGGTGATTAGTTACTTCCCTGTAATATGTATGGTCTCTAATACACTTCGGATTTCCCTCTGCCAGTTGTGTGACTTAGCCGCAACCTCCGGAGGTCGCCCTTACATGCGCCAGAGTTGGGGGAAGGCTGGGCAGAGTGTGACAGGATGCACAGTGAGAGGCGCAAGCGGGAAGCAAGCGCTGGGGCAAAGTACACTAGATGGAAGAGGTCCCGGGCAATTGGTAAATAGACAGAAGTGCCAGTGGTTGTTTTGCAGCATAGAAGACGCAAAGAAGGTTTGCATGGTTAGAGTTTTAAGGTTAGATGGACACAGAACCAAGTGGTAGAGAGGTGGAGCCGATTAAGTTGAAGACTGGGAAATGGAAAGCCAAAATAGAGAGACAAAGGAAACAGAGTGGGAAAGGAGGCAAGAAACTGATAGATTGGAGACAGAAGTATAGAAGACAAGTACGAGAGATTTGGAGACAAGTACGAGACAATATGAGAGAGACAAGTACAAGATGACAAAATGAGTATGAGGCTGGCAGGACAAAAGCAGGGACGAGGCAAAAGATACCAGGGGTACTTAGGCAATATCAAGACTACTGTATGAAGTGCTGTGGTGGTGTTTATATACTATGGTATACTAAGGTCCAGTCCTGGGTCCGAGGATGGATTCCAGGGTTTCAGTGGTGGTCCAGGAGGACATAGGAGTGGACAAAGGGGGCCCATGGGTGTTGGTTTGGGGTGTGGCAGTGGCGTCAATGCTTTGGGAGTTGTGGCGTTGGTGCTGCGTGACTGGTGGGAGCACGTGCAAGGCATGATGAGGTGAATGATGCACAGGGTGCCAGGCTAATCTGGAGGGATGCATGATGTGGTGAATGATGGGCATAATGGGAGAAATGATGCGAGTGAGTTTGCCTGTTGTGCCGGTGATGTTCCGGGGCCGCCAGAGAGGGTTGGTGATGTCTTGGTGGGGCCCGGGGTCGTCGGTGATGTCTGGGGAAGCACTGAGGATTGCTGTGGTTTGACGTGATGGCCGTGTTGTTGGTCTGGCTGGTCGTATCCCAGGGTTGGGTGGTTGTGGGAGTGGTTGCCGGGAAATGTGCTAAGGGTCCTGGGACCAGGGCTCAGGCCCAGGAATAAGTCAGGTGGGTTGTGACAAGTCCCAAAAGTGAGAGAGGAGGAGATTGGGCATAGAGTGACATGCAGGTTGGAAAGTGTGTGGGTTGATCTAACAGGCAAACAAGATGTTACATCACCATCAGGAAATAACTACATCATGAATGTAGTTGATGATTACACAAATAAACCCTGGTCTATCCCACTGAGGCTGAAGAGTGATGCATTTGGTGAGCTAAAAGCATGGATCTTGGCAAGACAGGTTGAGACGGATCTACATGTTAGTACTCTACGCTCTGGAAATGGTTCAGAAATAATTGCAAAAGACAATGAAGCTTGGTTCAAATCTCAGGGTATCACAACACAACATGGAGTGGTCTACATGTTAGCTCACATGGAGCATGTGGAACAAATGCATCGCACGCTGATGAGAAAGGCAATTGCAATGTGACTGTCAGCAAAGTGTCCATCATTTCTATGGAATGAATTCTATTTGATGGCAGCTCACCTTCATGGCAAGACAAAAACATTGGCAGTAAGAGACTCAACCCCTGATGAACTATGGTATGGATGCAAGCCAAACTATTCATATATCAAGAAAATTGGATGCTGAGTGTTTGTTCTTATTCTGGCCAGGCAAAATCCAAAGATTTATGAGAGGTCCATCAAATGTGTACTTATTGGTCAACCCAAAAGCAAAAGCATATTGGTGTTATAATGGAAAAACAAGGAAAGTTTACAGCACATATCATGTTTGGTTCATTGAGCACCAAGATGAGAACTCAACCAATACAACTACCATAACACAAGAGCCAGACTTATGATATGCCTACAATCAATGCAACAACCAAAGGAGCAGCTACACAACCATATATAATCCCTGATGACAATGAAGATGGCACTCCAACCATCATTGATCCAATACCTAAAAGGTTAAATGTACAAGAACCTGAAGAACCAAATGTACCCATGATCCCAGTCCTCAAAAACAACCAGGAAGTAGTCAACCAACTGCTACCAGAGATACAGCCATGGAGGTCAACCAGGGTTCCAATTCCCACAGCAAGGAGTAATCCTGAGAATCCACCAGAAACAGCACTGCAACATGCTGTAAGAGAATCAAGGGAAGCTGGTGAAAGAATCTATGAGGCTAAGGCAGAACAACAACAAATCATAAACAAACCACATCACCAAGTTTCAGAAGCACCACAGGATGCTATAGGGGACGCCAAACTTAACCATATACTGGCAACACTAGAAGAAGTTGAGGATGCACCTGAGATCAATGCTGATGATGTTGATCCAGAAGTCCCCAAAACCTGGAATGAATTGTAGAAGAGTCACAATGCAGGAAGATGGAAGAAGGCGTATGAAGATAAACTAAACTCGTTGAAGAATATGGGGGTATATCAACTGGTACCCAGAGAACAGGTACTAGCCAACCATAGAATACATTGGGGAAAACCAGTATTTGCTCTGAAATGGAATGAGAAGGGCCATGTAGTGCAGTTTAAGGTGCGACATGTCCTACAAGGCTTTAATCAGATCTATGGAAAAGATTATACAAAAACCACCTCACTGACTACATGTGCTGAATTGTGATGCATATTACTACACCTGGTAGCCACACAAGGATGAGACACTATGCAAATTGATGTAAAAACAGCATTCTTGTATGGCGTCTTACTTGAGGAGGAGACCATATATATGGAGCAACCACGAGGATTTGAAGAAGCAGGAAAGGAGGAACATGTCTGCAAGCTAGAACAAGGACTCTATGGCATGAAACAAGCAGGAAGAATCTGGAACCAAACAATGAATGAGAATATGGTTGAAAAGTGGAGATTCACCAGGCTGGTGTGTGAGTTGTGTATCTATTATAGGAAATCACATCAGGGTACAGTCATTGTGGCTGTACATGTCAACAATTTCCTCTCTATTGCAAGCACTCGAGAGGCAAATGCACACTTCAAATTGCAACTAGAGGCAGCATGGACCATCAATGACTTAGGTACTCCATGGCAAATTGTGGGTTTGCTGTTGATTGGAACAGGGATAATAGGGCAGTATACTTGTCTCAGGCACCCATAATAGACAGACTTATATCTCAATTTGGGCAAGCCAATGCTAACCCAGTGGGCAAAGATCCCCTACCAAAGACTAGTTGGGGAGCTACTCTGACTGGCAGTATCTTTCAGGCCAGATATTCAGTACACAGTACAGCAACTGACACAATACCTTGACTCATACTCAACTGTTCACTGGAACACAGCAATACATGTTGTACATTATTTCAAGGAACGCAGAACCTCAGACTGCGCTTGGGGGGACAAGCCCCAATAACACTGGCTGGGTTTACTGACTCAGATTGGGCAAATTGTCTTGATACACAACAAAGTGTCAGAGGTTATGCATGGTCCTTAGGCTCTGGTATCATATCATGGGCATCAAGAAAGCAGAGGACAGTAGCAGCTTCCTCATGCAAGGCAGAGTATATGGCTGCTTTCAAGGCCACCCAAGAATGTATCTGGCTGAGGACACTTCTTACCTCAATAGGATATAATCCACCTGATGCAACAACAGTTATGTGCAATAACAATGCTGCAATAAACCTATCTGAGAATCCATTACTTCACTCCAGAGTGAAACATGTCAACATCAAGTACCATTTCCTATGTGAATGAGTGGCTTCAAACAAGATTACAGTACAATACATAAACACAAAGGACAATATTGTCAACTTGTTCACCAAGGCGCTCCCCCTTCCCCAATTCTCATGGCTTTGGAACATCCTTGGACTGTCATAGCCACAATTTAGCACAAGTAGGAGCATGGTTCTGAATTTTTTTTTGGCCACTCATGGTGAGGTTGGACAACAAGATACTACAGGGTCACCATAAGTGGCCCTACTATTAATCAATTAAATGTGTCCCAGGACAATGGACCATATATAAGACATAGATACCTTAGACACCCCCTCAGTCAAATATATCAGACTGAGGGTGAGTCAAACTACAATACTTACTACCATTTATTGCTTACTCTACCTATCAAATATATTTACAAGTGTTGCTCTATAGGTAGGCAGAGTCAAAGATATCAGACTGAGGAATACATTTACAAGTGTTGCTCCATAGATTCAGTCTTGGATTCTAACACAGTCTGCATCTGAATAGCCATGGAAGGACATGTCCATGCTGACGTTGTTTCCATTGAATCACAATTCCATATCTGTGCCATTGAATTGCAATTCCATATCTGCAGTTGTATTGAGGTATATATATATATTTGGTGGCTGACCAGTGATGGCGCTTGAGTACCATGCTGTAATGTTCCAAGACCCAGACCATGTACTCTATGTCAGGCCAAGTGCCCATCATTGCATACATAAGTGAGCCAACTATGCTGGAGTATAACATGTGTTTTCTCCCAATTTCATCTCCGCAATTGTGGCATTGTTGGAGAGATCTTCTGCCATGAGCTTTGTGTTAGCTGCCATGGGTGTTAGAACTCAGTACCTGTATTATACTAGAGGACAAAGTAAGTCCTCAGTTCAACATATGATTGACTGAGATAGTAGCTACCTAGAAGACAAAGTAAGTCTGGACATTAGTATGTTGACTTAATGTGTATGGATAATTACTCACCCTCAGTTCAATGTATGATTGACTGAGGGTGCTTGGTGATTTGTGTGTGTATATATAGATATTGTAACAATGGTGATTTTGATGTCCAGGTTGTGATATGGCCAGTAGTTGGTCAAACAATGAAATGAGGTGGTCATGTGTTTTACTAACACTCTCCTCACCATGGACTGCAAATCAGGTATCATTGTCAACAAGATTTGACAAATGACTCCAACTCCACTTCTTACATCATATGTCTTGTATGTTTCCTCTATTTCAAAATTGTTTGTATTCTTTCATGTTTACAAATACTTACTATTCAAAAGTCCAGTGTGATGAGCTTTGTATGTGGACATTTTTATTGTACTCAGGAACCTAGGGTCAAATCATCTTTGATTCCTTGACTCCAGGTATGCTTATCACAAGATAACTCCCATGTATTATATTCTTTGATTCCTTGACTCAAGTTGATTTAATCATGCTAATTAAAACTTCTTGCATGGAATTGTGGCAGTGTTCTTGCAGGCCAAGCAGTGCACATAGCCCTAGGAAGAGGCAGCTTGCTCTAGAACAGTGATCATGTCTACAAAGAAACTCTTACACTCTCTTCACCTATCACACTCTTGGCACTCTTGGACCCTGACATCTCAATCAGCCAAACATAATATTCTACTTGTCATACTCTTGGCACTCTCAGACCCTGTATCTCAATCAGCCAGACACACTCTCCTCAAAGCGCAATCTTTTGTCCTTGTGCATAACAGGCAATTGCTTTTACACCCCCAGCTTCACCATACCATGGAAACTCCCTCTTCAAACTGTAAGGGTGACTTCTGGAGGTTGCGGCTAAGTCACACAACTGGCAGAGGCAAATCCAAAGTTTATTAGAAATAGTATAGTATGACAAGAAATACAACTAATCAACTGGCAGAAGGAAATCCAAAGAGAACAAGTCTAAGGATTCCTCTGCCATGGCGCGGCGCATCAGCATAGGTGGCAGAGGCATGGGAATGACTGTACAGTACTTCCTGGAAGGCATGGGAGTGTTCCAAAGATTTCTAGGAATCCTTGGAGAACTCTAGGAACCAAAAAAGGAAGTTCCAGAAATCGAAGTCTCCTGACATCACCCCCC
Source organism: Termitomyces sp. MG148 (assembly GCA_003313785.1). Classification (NCBI taxonomy): domain Eukaryota; kingdom Fungi; phylum Basidiomycota; class Agaricomycetes; order Agaricales; family Lyophyllaceae; genus Termitomyces; species Termitomyces sp. MG148. The sequence goes on from QLOM01009026.1 coordinate 7,993, forward strand.
TCTAGGGTGCGGCATCTTGATGCACCAGATAGAACAGTTTGCAAATGGCACAGTCGGTCAGGGAGATGGGGTAGAGGCCGCTGATGACTTGGAGTGCCATGGAGTGGTTGTGGTGGAAGTCTTGGACAAGGGCAGGCACGTGAACATTTTTGGCGGGTTTCCAGGAGTTGTCTTTGATATGGTAGCCCTTCCACTTGACCTTGTACTGTAGCCTGTGCCAGAATACATGGCTGTCCAGGATCTTCTCCACTTTGTATTCCATTCTGTTGTTGGCAAGGATGGGAGGCGGCGGAGGAGGAGCTTGTTGGCCAGAGATGGGATTGTTTGGGGCAGGCAAGAGCTTGACCACATTGAAGACTCCCAACAGGCAGCCGGAGTCGGTACGCAAGGAGTCCAACCTGTCGCTTGACCATGTACAGGCCCAGTTGTTGATGCAAGAGCTTCTGCGATGGTTGAGTGGTTGCCATGTTGGAGGCGTCTAGGTAGACACGGTCTCTGGGCTTGTACTGGGGTGCTGGAGTCTGCTCTTGATTGTAGTACCAGGCCATGTTGTCCTTTGCCTTGGTTAGCGCGGCCTTTGCCTCTTTCTGTGCCTTCTGCATGCGATTGACAAAGTTGTTGACCAACTCATTCTTCAATTGGCATGCACGTAGTTTGAAGCCCATTCAGGGGTGTCAGCCAGTTTTGAGAAAAAATAGGGAGACCTGCATGGACACGTGAATGTGGTTGTTGTACTGGAATTCTGCCTCAGGAAGGAGCTTGTTCTAGTTGTCCTGACATTTATTGCAGAACAGCCAGAGGTACTGTTCTAGCTCCTGGTTGATGTGCTTTGTCTGTCCGTTGAACTGCAAGTGATAGGTGGTGGACGTGTGAAGCTTGACGTGCAGGAGACAGTAGAGCTCCCAGGTGAAGTCCACCACAAACTGCAGGCCCTGATTGGAAACGTAGGCATTGGATAGGCCGTGGAGCTTCCAGACGTTCTTCTGGTACAGGTTGGTAGTGCCCATCATGGAGCAGGTCATATGCGTTGGAATGAAGTGTGCTTGCTTACTGTAGAGGTTCACCACAACCATGATGGCATTATACTCATGTGCGTCCAGGAGTTCCACAATGAAGTCAATGGAGGCCACGCTCCAATGTGTGGCTGGTGTGGGGAGGGAGTGCAGTTGGCCGGTTGGCAGGCATTGGTGGGGCTTTGTCTGGTGGCAGAGGTTGCAGGTGCTAGTGTATGTGCCAATGTAGCGTGATATTGTCAGCCACCAATAGTTCCAGGAGACCAGCTCCAGTGTCTTCCAGCAGCCGGAGTGTCCGGCAATGTGGGAGTCATGGTGCTGCTTGACAATGCGCCTCTGGAGCTCCGCAGCACATAGATGCGCCCCCAGAAGGTAAAAAGTCCGTCCTGCAGCCCCCACTTGTTGGTGCATATGGATTTTGCACCGGAGAGGCATCTTGAGCGTAACGCCAGCACGGCCTTCACAACCAAGTCCTCCTGTATTCCCTCCCAGTTACCTCGGCAAATGTCCCGGAGTATGTTGACCTTGTCTCCCTGGATTGCCACCCCTTTGAGTGTGCAAATGACAAACAGCTCCAGGCGCAGGAGGGTGATGTTGTTGTTATCCTCTGCACTGGAACCGTGGTTGGTGCGCTGGGAAAGGGCGTTGGGCTTCCCCATGCTTTGACCGGGCTTGTAGTGCAACGTAAAGTCAAAGTTGGTGAGGTACAAGGACCACCGGTGATAAGACCTGGGCCGGGCTCAGCGCAGCAAAGCTATAATTAGCGACTTTTGTTGATAGCAGTTTGGCGGCTCACTCAGGCAAACAGGCGCAACGCGGACGACACATGACTAGGCGACCACGGGACGTTTAGCGCACAAGACCTCTGGGCCACGGGACTCGCCCACCTGACTGTTAACGCACGGACCGCACACATGACCTCGGGCTCGATAACAGGTCACCGATCAAAGATAGCCAGCGCCTTATAAGATTACGCGTTTAACGACTTGCCAACGGCTATCAGCAGGTCGCCACTTCTTCAGC
>QLOM01009030.1:0-11601 GCA_003313785.1 Termitomyces sp. MG148
TCGTGAGATGCCTTCGAACCATAGGTGTCAATGACGCGGATGATGTTGTCTCGGGTCAGAGCATGTTTTTGGTTTGTGGAAGACCCAAAGTGCTTTCTCAAACCAGCAAGTGTCTTTTTGACGAGAGGTGAGTTTTGTTCGTCACATACTGATGGAAAATAAATTTCCAACTGGTTACAAATTCCAGAGAGGTAGACAGAGATTGATTTCAGGTCGATATGGTGGGACATGTACGCAACGTACAAAGAAAGAGTGTCGGCAGTGGGATTTGTGTCGAGGTGGTGAATTTTAATGAAGTTTAGATAAGAATTGAGAGCTAAACCATAAGATTGGAACATAGAATTGCCAATACCATAGCCGAGCGCAATAGAGCATTCTTGAATTAGACACTCCCTCAACCAAGCAACATGACGTGGCTGCTTGGATTTTACAGTCAGGGTTATCATTTTTCTGTTGCCCCCAGCAGATCTTGAGGGGGTAGAAAATCGAATATAGCGAGTGTTGGGTGAAGTGACCTAGCGTCCTTGAATTTGCATCTTGAGAGCAGATCAGCAATAACGTTCTTTGCGCCGGCTATGTGCAGGACCTTTAAGCGATGCTCTTTTCCGATGAAAATGCTGACAGTGAATTTTAGTAATGGGTTGTATATGTTAGAACGAATGTCCCTAACGTGTAAGATCTATACAGATCAATATAAGTATAGATTCCTCAGTCGTGTAGAAAAGACTAAATTGCTGTAATCGTACCTATACAGATCAATATAAGTATAGATTCTGAAGGTACGATGTTGTCAGTGTAAGTATGGTGAATAGGTAGTGAGACATACCCTCAGTCGTGTAGAAAAGACTGAGGGTACGTATGATAAATGTCCGTATATATATATGTTCGTTCGATAGGGTCGTATATGTATTGTGACGAGAGAAAAGGGGGAATGTAAGAAGAGAAAGGAAAGAAAGGAAAGAAAGAAACAATGGGTGTGATATAGCGAAGTTGACGGTGATGTCATACCAGATGCCAACACTCCTCCTCACCGGAAACTTTGCTCCTCCTCGCATGGGGTCATGGCGACTGGGATAAACCTAGTAAAGCGCGAAGTCTGTTAAAGAGCGGGGCTGCCAGTGCCTTGGTGAAAATGTCGGCGATGTTGTTCTTGGTGTTGATGTAGCGGATGCAGAGGTCGTTAGATTGTACACGCTCTCGAAGGAAATGATACTTGATATCAACGTGTTTAACCCGGGCATGTAAGGTGGGATCTTCTGACAGATTGATGGCGGCGTTATTATCGCAGAGTATAGGAGTCGGTCGCGATATGATGTCGCTGTAGCCAATAGCTCGGAATAGTGCTCGTAACCACATGCACTCCTGAGCACTCTCGAATGCAGCCATATATTCGGCTTCACACGACGAGGCCGCGACGGTTTTTTGCTTTCTTGCAGCCCATGAGATGATGCCGGAGCCAAGACTCCATGCGTAACCACCAATGCTTCGCCTAGTGTCCAAACAGTTGGCCCAGTCTGAGTCTGTGAATCCAATGAGTGTGACCGGATCTGTATTGCCCCCTAATGTTAGTTTGAGATCCCTGGTCCCCTTGAGATATCGGACGAGTCTGATTGCGGCGTTCCAATGAGGGGCTGCGTAGCTATCCACGAACTGTGTGAGCTGTTGGACGGCGTATGATATGTCGGGGTGGGTGGAGATGGCGACGTAAAGTAGGCAACCAACTAGGGATCGGTATGGCGTGCGTTGGAGGGTAGTACGTTCGTCGTTGGTTAGGAATGAATGATCAACTCGTCGTAGCTTCAAGCCTGGGTCCATGGGGAGTGATAATGGTGTGGCGTCTTTTTGTCCGAATTGTGTGATTATCTTGTCGATTAGTGCCGTCTGGGATAATCGTACTAGGGAGTGATCGCGATCCCATTCGACTGCTATTCCAACGACGAACCTAGGGATGCCAAGGTCAGTGATTGTCCACACGGTGTGCATCTGGGCTTTGAATCGATCATTTTCTGCTTTGTTACTTGCAATTGATAAGAAGTCATCGACATGGAGTGCAGCAATGACGGTACCACTATCTGATGACCTGTAGTAGACACAAGATTTGCATGCGAGACGGGTGAAGCCCCATGAGATCATCTTATTGTTTACGGTCTGGTTCCAGATTCTTCCGGCCTGCTTCATGCCATACAGTCCACAAACGAGGCACCAGACCCAGTCTTCCTTCCCAGGTTCTTCGAACCCTTCAGGTTGTTGCATATATTGTATTTTGTCTTCAGGTAGAATACCGTATAAGAATGCAGTTTTTACATCGACTTGAGTTGCGTCCCACCCCTTGGCAGCAGCAAGGTGAAGAAGTATACGCCATGACTCCATGCGTGCTGTGGGTGACGTTGTCTTGGTATAATCCCTGCCGTAGATTTGCTCGAACCCCTTAAAGACAAGGCGCACCTTATACCGGACAGGTTTCCCAGCTTCATCACGTTTAATCTTGAACACTGGGCGGCCTTTCCGTATCTTGTGACCAGCAGGGACTTGGTCTCGGGGGATGAGATTGTATACCTCCATATCCTTCAATGATTTGAGCTCCTCCTCGTAGGCTTTCTTCCATTTGCTCGTGTCTGCCGATGCTTGTGCCTCCTTCCAGGTCATAGGCTCGTCTCCAAGGTCTAAAGTGATTGGATCAGCATACGATTCAGCAAGCGCGAGAAGATGTTCAATTTCATCAAGTGTTGCAATATTGGCAAGATCTGGAGGATCTTCACCTCCTTGCTCTTGTCCGTGGTTGTTGTTCTGTGTCGTGGCTGCTTGGCGTTTCTCGATTCTGGCTGCCTGGACTCTAGTTGCAGCATCACGCGATTCCTGGACTGCACGGTCAAGACGTGTGATTGGAGGATTATCTGGTTGGGCTCGCTGGGTCGGTACTGGGACGCGGCTGGATCTTCGGAGAGCTGGCTCTGGATTTGGGTTGATGGGAGCTGGTATGTCGAGTTGTTGAGGAGCTGGTGCGTCAAGCTGTTGATTTTTGGGTACTTGATTGGTGTGGGGGACAATCGGAGGTAGGACTGTGTGGGTGTCTTCGTCATCATCAATCACGATCGAGGGCAGATTGCTGGCGGTATCTTTGATCTGGCTAATTGTAGTCAGTTCGTTGGTGGATCTCGGTGCAGTTTCTTCAGGTTTGGTTTCAATTTTGTGTCCATCGTGTCGTTCAAGGAACCGTACATGGTAGGAATCGTATATTTTGTTAGTTTGTCGATCATAACATCTATATGTCTTCGAGTTTTGTCCATAGCCCACGAGTACACATTCTATCCCACGTGCATTGATTTTTGCATTATACTGGTTTTGAGTTAGGACAAAGGCTCAACAGCCTATTTCCCGCATGTATGAGTAGTCAGGGGTACGCCCATACCATAGTTGGAAGGGGGTGGCTCCTTTTAGTGATTTTGTGGGTGTTTTTTGATGCAGATGTGAGGCTGTTAGATAAAATTCATCCCACATTGAATCAGGACACTTAGCAGCTAGCCTCATAGTTCTCGCTTTTCCTTGCAGTGTCCGGTGCATACGTTTGACTCTTCCCATGTGCTGAGAGGTGTAAGGCGCTCCGAGTTGTTGTCTGGTGCCTGTCGCGTTGAGCCACTTGTCCATCTGATGGTTTTTGAGTTCTCCATCATTGCCGGTGCGGTAGATGCCGACTCGTTCGCCAGTTTCAAGTTCTCTTGCCCTTTCCCAGGATTGCAGTGCCGCTAGTGCTTCATTCTTAGATTTAAGGGGTATAGACCATGGCATGTTGGTGTAGTCATCGACTAAGTCCATGATATATCTATTTCCTGTTCACGACTGTACATGCATCGGCCCGGCTAGATCAATCCACACAATCTCAAGTCTCTTGGTTGCCCTCCTCCCTTCCTCCCGCACTTTAGGAACTGGTGTTCTTGTCTGTTTTCCGAGGATACAGACATCACATTTTGGTTGTGCAAGGAGGGAGGAGCGAGGCGTACCTGGGAGTAGACCAGCGCGAGCCATGGTGGCAACAACTTGGTAATTGGCATGTCCAAGACGCCAGTGCCATGTGTCAAGATTGATGGGATGTTGTGCAGCTGTAAGGGCGTGCTTGGCCAGTGCTGCTTGTAGATCCAGCGTGTAGAGACGTCGTCCTGGGATGAGTGGGCCTGATGCGAGTAGTACTCCGCTGTTGCTGTCGAGGATAGAAACACCAATGTTTGTGAAAGTTATGGTGGCGTTCATTCCGGTGACTAGGGCTGAGACGGAGATGAGTCGGACAGTAGATGTGGGTATGTAGAGAGCATCTTCAAGTATAATTTCAGCTTTGTCCTGTATGTGGAGTCGAATTTTTCCTACTCCTATCGCCTGTATGGAAGAACCACCAATCCCTTTGATTGATCGTGGGGGAATTGCTCTGAGTGAGACAAAGTCGGATCTGCAGGGTGAGATATGAATGGTCGCCCCTGAATCGAGGTAGAAGGGCTTTTCATTGAGCGAGACCAGAGTTGTGCGTTCTAATTGGTTAAGCAGTTCAATTACTGTGGTGGCAAGTATGGATTCACAATCATGGGTGATGTTGTTGTTCCAGTCAACGGATACTCTGAGCTTGTCCCCAAAGTCGTTTACATCATCTTCCATAGCCATGAACCCTTGGTATTCGAAAAAATCTGTGGAGTTTGTCTGGGTAGTGGTGGAGGCGATGCCAGCAAACCCAGGTGATTCGGTTTTGGCGGTTTCAATTTGAATTTTCTGTAAGTGCGTGGCATCGACAATATATGCCTGGCCATCAAGTCCTTTGACGGCTATTCCAACTTTTGTGTTATTGTTCAATGCTCCTCCTGACTTTGTGCCCTTTGTCGCCTTGTTACCTCCTCCTCGTGCAGCTAGTCGTGCGGCTTTTGATTCATCAATGGTCTTGCCAGCCATTCCGCCACCTGGTCTGATGCACCAGGGTTTGGTGTGCCCACGGCAGAATAACCCAAGGTTGAAACAGACCTCGCAGCAGGGGTAGCCAGGGCCGTGATTGTGGGTGCATGTGGTATCTTTCATAATGAGGGCGGTGTCAGTAGGAGATTTGGCAAGGGTAGCGAGACTGTCTATCGTCTGAAAGAGCTTTCGAATGTCGTTGGACATATATGGCTTCTCCCTGGTGGAGTCAGCGAGTCCCCGTGAGACTTGAGCCTGGATGGACTCGAAGGACTTATCATTGATTGAATTGAGAAGGGCAATACATTTGAGGAGGTCCCTATCAATGGTCCCTATTGAGAAAGCACGATCGATGAGGTCGCAGATTTTTTGAGCAGTGTGTTTGACAGGTTCAGAGACAGGAGCATAGGTAGATAATGCCTCGCGAATCAAAGAGACTTGTCGGACTGGACCCTCCTGATGAGCCCTAGATTTAAGCGCGTCATAGCATTCTTTGGCTGTTCCATCCGTGACCAATCCTTCCTGCTCAGCATCCGACACAGCTGCACGGATGACACCAATAATCAGGTCATTATTACTTAACCAGTTTGCGTATGCCGTTGGTTCGGTGATCGAGTCAGGCTGCCGGATTAGTCGACTAGGTTTAGTTTCTGGGGCAAATATATAACAATCCAGACCGCTTTGCTGGAGGAAGATTTCGAGTTTGTTAGACCATTTCGTGAATTCTCCTGTGGCGCGATCGAAAGGTGGTTCCAAGGCCGGCCAGTGGGCGTTCAGCTTGGCAGGGCGGATTCGCGGGTAGGCGGCGTCGGATGACAGTGTGGTCGGAGTGGCAGGAGATTCAGACATTGCTGGGGAAGAAAAAAAAACTGAGGGTCTGGGACTCAACGTGTTGTTGCCCAAGAATAAAGACAAGAGGACAAGGAGATTGCCAAAGAGGTCTTGTTGTGTTGCACGAGGATAGGATCAGATTCCTTTGTGTGTGTGATTGATCGATCGGAGATTCGGTTCCGAGGTGTGATATGTGTGAAAACGCTAGGGTGTTCTGATGTGTGTACCTTAGTCGACACTAGTTTTGGCCCATAACCTGTTAGAACGAATGTCCCTAACATGTAAGATCTATACAGATCAATATAAGTATAGATTCCTCAGTCGTGTAGAAAAGACTAAATTGCTGTAATCGTACCTATACAGATCAATATAAGTATAGATTCTGAAGGTACAATGTTGTCAGTGTAAGTATGGTGAATAGGTAGTGAGACATACCCTCAGTCGTGTAGAAAAGACTGAGGGTACGTATGATAAATGTCCGTATATATATATGTTCGTTTGATAGGGTCATATATGTATTGTGACGAGAGAAAAGGGGGAATGTAAGAAGAGAAAGGAAAGAAAGGAAAGAAAGAAACAATGAGTGTGATATAGCAAAGTTGACGGTGATGTCATACCAGATGCCAACAGTATAATGGTTGAGCATGTAGAGAATTGAAGATGTCCACTGTGTTACTGTTGTCTGTGTAGAATGACAATCTTCTTGGGAGCTTGCGTATCCACATCCGCGTGATGTAAAGCGCACACAACGGTCAAGGCTTCTAAGAAGAAAGTGAGTTTGGATGGAGTGTCTGAGCTTACTGGACAGAAGTGTCCTTGTAAGGATCTCAGGTACCAGAAAGCTAGGCCAGAAGGGCATGCGTCGCACTCAATCATGATTGTTCAATACAAGTGTACTCAGTCGGTGTGGTAACGACTAATACACTGGTTGGACTACCTGTTCAATACAAGTGTACTGGTAGGTATGAGTCAGTACTGGTATAGTTATAGCTAGTGATAAGTATCTCTCACCTCAGTTGGTGTGGTAACGACTGAGGTGTCCTACGTTCCGATTCCGGTTGTTATTTTCCAACTGTACAGTTTCTTTCTTCCTAATCCATGTTTCCCTCTGCAGCGGCGGCGTCAGGTCACATGTGCTCTGCAATCCCTCATCCAACACTCCCCTGGACTCACAGCACATGTCATTCCTTGCATAGTCGCAGGGTGAGACAGAACTTGTGGTGCTGGGGCCATGAGAGTGGTTTCATGAATGGGTCTGCAATGTTCTCTGAGCTTGGTATATACTCGATTTTGATCCTCCCTTCCTCAACCACGTGTCTGATGAAATGATGGCATACATCTATGTGTTTGACTTGGTTCTGTTTATTCTGGGCTATTGCGATCAATCCGTTGTTGTTGCCTTTGAGTTCTGCTGGCCATGGTACCTCCATTCCCACTTCCGCCAATGCAGCATACATCCACTGTATTTGCTCCCTCGCCTTCCCTAACACAATGTACTTGGCTTCAGTCGTCAATGTCGAGACCGTGTCTTGGAACTTGGCACTTCAACTTGTTGGCCCCCCTGCTTGGAGGTATACCCCTCCCGATATGGATTTTTGCATGTCTATGTCTGCAGCAAAATCTGAGTTGTAGAAGCCGTGGGGTACATGGTCGACGTATCCAGGGCTGCCATATTGGATTTTGTAATGCAAGGTGGCTTTGATGTACCGCATGATGTGGAGTAGTGCAAGCCAGTGCTGCTTGCCTGGGTTTGACATGAACCGACTCAGACTGGTAAATTTTTCTAATGTGCATTTCAGGTACTCTTCCTGTAAGGGGAACGCTTGACGTCTGCAGAACTCCTTCCACAGAGTCGGCGATGCAAGGGGCAAGCGAGAGTCGAGTGAGCGCAGAGGCGGGCAAGAGTCGGGCAAGAAGCAAGCAAGGCTAACAGAGGGTTGGATAGCACTAGATAAGCTTATAGTCCGTTCAGTGGATAGGCCAGAAGAACACTGCTATTGTTTAGCCTGGGGATATTCTATTCCACAGGCTGCCTATATATATTACATTGGTGGCTGTGCTATTACTAATATTGTTTACTAATCAGGTCCTGGTATGTAAAGGAGTATGACTAACAATAATCAATGCTGAGTAAGGTCCAGGCATATGACTCATCAAGGCTGACTACTACAAGACAGAAGGGGAAAGGGTGGGCCAAGCGGCCAGTCAGATCTGCTAGGAATAGGCATATCGTCAGACTAAGCTCAGAATAGGGTTGGACATGGTCCGGAGACCAGTTCCCTGACATCAGCCCCTCCTCTAGGTTTGTTGCCTTGATGAACAGTGTTCACCTTCCCTGGGTCAGGTGCTTGCATCGAGCAGTGTTAGTGCTGCGTGGAGGTGCCTCAGAAGTGCCCCAAGCATAATGCCCAAAGGCATAGTTGATGACCATGGGGGATGACAGAGCTGGAGTTGGAGCCATAGGCGAGCCGGCAGGCAGTGAAGGTGCTACCAAGACTGGCATAGGAGACGGATCATTCCAATCAGTGGGTTCTTGGAAGCTCGTGGTAGAGTTGTGCATAGAGGCCATAGGAGGAGGAGGCGGTGCAGACTGAGTAGAGGGTTTTGGGGTGGATGAGGCAGGTTCTCTAGAAGGGGCTGGCACAGCAACTGCCAGTGCAGCGTTGCCAGATCGCTGCTTCCATGGTGTGTGCACATGCTTCTTAGCGATGCGCTGATGATGCCCAAAAGTTGCTTAGGTACTGTCAAGGGTAAACGGTACCTAGCTACTGTGAAAGGTAATGCGTTGGGCAGTCGCTAGTTGAGAGAGAGTCCGGGCAGAGTCCCAGAGACCTAGTTTGTTAAAGAAAATTGAGTAATTGGAAGAAAGGTGCTTAGCAATCTAAGCCATGTAGCCTGCAAGGCGCTAGGGTGCCAATAGTCGGTAGGGACTTGGCGACGTAACGTAGTCGAAGTGTGCTTGTATAGCACCTAGACAGTCAGCAAGACTGGCAAAGAAGCGGCAAGCTTAGCGTAGTCGGTAAACTAGTAAGTCCCTTAGTGACTCTGAGGAACTTAGTGTGCGCAAGTTGAGATCTGAACTGTGGGGATGGAATTCGATACTCTTAAGACAAAATATGTACAGTATTTATAGGCGCTAAGTCGCCGTGTTAATTAAGCTATAAGTCGCTAAGTAACAGAATGGGGAATGGATTATGACAAGAAGAATAGAATGTGAAATAGCTAACCTGCGGCGTCTATCAGTCGGCAAGCACTAAGTCACCAAGTGAGCACTGAAATCAGTCAAATAAACGGTGACTATCCTGGGGTCTGAAACAATCAAGGGGGCTGGCATTGCCAAAGTCGCTAATCATCGGTAAAGTTAAGCGTCGCTAACTGCTAGGCACCAGGGCTGAGGAAGTGACGGCCTGCTGATGGCCGTTGGCAAGTCGTGTAATCTTATAAGGCGCCGGCTATCTTTGATCGGTGACCTGTTATCGAGCCCGAGGTCATGTGTGTGGTCTGTGCGTTAACAGTCAGGTGGGCGAGTCCTGTGGTCTAGAAGTCCCGTGCGCTAAACATCCCGTGGTCGCCTAGTCATGTGTAGTCCGCGTTGCGCCTGATCGCCTGAGTGAGCTGCCAAACTTCTATCAACAAAAGTCACTAATTATAGCTTTGCTGCGCTGAGCCCAGCCCCGGTCTTATCAGCGCTTTTCAAAGACAACAAGGGCTTCACCAATCTGCTGGTCAGTGCCCCGGATAGTGACAAAACGTCAGCCTTCACTACCAGCTGGACCAACTGTGAAGGCAGCCAACCAAGAGCCAGACAGGTCATGGGCTTGTTTAAGGCCCCGCCCCTGATGTCCAACAACGTGTGCAACCAGAGAGTTGGGAAGCTCCAAAGCACATTCGTAACGAGAGACTTTACTGTTGGTAGGAGAAAGATCCCAAGCGAGAGGGACGGGAAGTATTAGAAGTAGAACACAGGACTCATTGGGGATTACAAGAGGGGGGCACGGTAGGAGTTTTGGAGGACTCAGAGGGCTTAGGGCGGCCAGGAGGAGCAGAGCAATGGGCAACTGGAGCGTTACTATGTGTAAGGGCGACCTTCGGAGGTTGCGGCTAAGTCACACAACTGGCAGAGGGAAATCCGAAGTGTATTAGAGACAGTACATATTACAGGGAAATAACTAATCACCTGGCAGAGGGAAATCCAAAGAGAACAAGTCTAAGGATTCCTCTGCCACGGCGTGGCGCATCAGTACAGGGGCGGGGGCATGAGAACAACTGTACAACATCTCGGAGAAGTCCGACGACTGCAAGGGAGCATCCCGGAGATCTCCGGGATGGCCAGAAAAGGAAATGGCTGGAAAAGGAAGTCCAGGGGGTCCTGGAGATCTCCGGGATGGCCAGAAAAGGAAGTCCCCTGACATCACCCCCCCCTTAGAGTGCGGCGTCTTGACGCACCAGGTAGAACAAGTTGCGGACCACGCGGTCCACCAGGGAGACGGGGTAGATGCCCCGGATTGTGCGGGGAGCCTCAGGGTGACTACGGTGGAAGTCCTTCACCAGAGCAGGCACGTGGACGTTTTCGGTGGGTTCCCAGGAGATGTCTTCGATATCGTAGCCCTTCCACTTGACCTTGTATTGCAGCTTGTGCCGGAATAGACGGCTGTCGAGGATCTTCTCCACTTTGTACTCTGGGCAGTTGTTGACAATGACCGGAGGTGGCGGAGGCAAAGCACGTCGACCTGGAATAGGGTCGTTCGGGGCAGGCGAAAGCTTGACCACGTTGAAGACCAGATGGAGGCGCCGCATGCTGGTGGGCAGCCGGAGCCTGTAGGCCAACGGTCCTACCTGGCGCTCAACCACATATGGCCCCAGTTGTCGGTGTGAGAGCTTTTGGGATGGCCTAGTGGTCGCGATGTCGGAGGCGTCCAGGTAGACTCGGTCTCCAGGCTTGTACTGGGGGGTCGGCAAGCGTCCTTGGTCGTAATAGCGGGCCATGTCGTCCTTGGCCTTGGTCAGGGCCGCCTCCGCCTCCTCCTGTGCCTTCCGCATGCGGTCAACAAACTCATTGACCGTCTTGTTCTCCGATCGTCGTGCATGCGGTTCGAAGCCCATCCGGGGGTGCCTGCCGGTGTCCAGAAAGAATGGGGAGTGCTGCGTGGAGGTGTGGATGCGGTTATTGTACTGGAACTCAGCCTCCAGGAGGAGTTTGTCCCAGTCGTCCTGCCGCTCATTGCAGAAGAGCCGGAGGTACTGTTCCAGTTCCTGGTTGACGCGTTTGGTCTGGCCGTCGGACTGCGGGTGGTAGGCGGTGGAAGTGTGGAGCTTGACGTGCAGGAGACGATAGAGCTCCCAGGTGAAGTCTGCCACGAACTGGAGGCCCCGGTCGGAGATGTAGGCATTGGAGAGGCCATGGAGCTTCCAGACGTTCTTCCGGTACAGGTTGGCTGCGCCCATTGCCGAGCAGGTCATGTGCGTTGGAATGAAGTGAGCTCGCTTTCCATACAGGTCGACCACAACCATCACTGCGTCGTATCCGTGCGCGTCTAGAAGTTCCACGATGAAGTCGACGGAGGCCACACTCCAGCGCACTGCAGGTGTAGGGAGGGATTGCAGATGGCCTGTCGGGGGGCACCGGTGTGGTTTTGTCCGGAGGCAGAGGTCGCAGGTGCTGGTGTAGGAGCCGATGTAGCAGGACATCTGGGGCCACCAGTAGTTCCGCGAGACTAGCTCCAGCATCTTTCACCTACCAGGGTGCCTCGTGACACGGGAGTCGTGGTGCTGCTCAACAATGCGCTGACGGAGCTCCGGGTTGTTGGGCACATATATCCACCCGCGGAAGGTGAGGAGGCC
>QLOM01009079.1:0-14721 GCA_003313785.1 Termitomyces sp. MG148
TGTCTGAGTAACAATACATAGAGCTTGAGTACGATATGCCTAGCTAGTAGAGCTGCAGGCAGCTCTAGTACATAGTTTGATGTACTTGGTTCTGCAACCAAGATTTTGTATGGTCCAATATACTTTGGGCACAACTTCCTCGCCCTCCCTTTTAGGAGATTAAGATTCTCCATGGACAGATATACTAATGTGCCAGGCATTAGTTCAGGCTCATTACTGCATCAATCATTGGCATGTTATGCCTGAACAACACACACTGCAATAATTGTGTTGTGCGCATTGACCAAATTCTCCAATGCTTTTTGTGCAAAGTCTGTCACTCCTTTGTGAACGACATTGTCCCCTCTGAGCTCCTGTAACATGGAGGGCATGTAGCCTCCATTGAGCTTGAATGGTGCGTATTTAGTTGTCTCTGACACACTTGCATTGATTGCGAACTCAGTCAGAGGGATCTTATCTACCCAGTTGCGTTGGTCTGGTTGGACCACCATACGGAAAATCTGCGTGATACTTCAATTTGCGCATTCTGTCTGTCCATCCGTCTGTGGATGGAACAAAGTTGACATGAGTAGCTTAGCTCCCAGGAGCTTGTGAAGCTTCCACCACCAGTGAGATGTGAACTTCGTGTCTCTATCACTCACAATGGAACTTGGAAGGACATGCACCTTGCTTGGCAGCGAGATCTTGTTGTCATTAGCTTGACAATACAATTCTTCTCTTGGCGTCCAGCATGGTCCATTCCACGTGTACATCAACGCCACTAGTTCATTCCACTTGGCAGGCATTTGTGGATCGAATGCCCACTCAAACGTGGGATGAGGTACAGGTCAATCCCAGATTGACCTATTTGTGCATGTGGAGGACGTCTTGTCCTCCCACTTATTGTTTGCCACAAGGTCCTTGACTTTGATTTTTGACAATGTCAGCTGGCATTCCATGCTCGACGTGCACTGAAGCTTTTTATCCTCAGACTTTCTATGCTTCTTCTTGGGGCCTTTCCCCCTCTTCAGAGTATGCTTGTACTCTAAAGACTCACTTTCCAGCACCATCAGTGCTGGACTATCTGCTGGCAAGCTCATACAAGCTTGCTCCTCATCCTCTCCATCTTCTACAGTGGGCACTTTTCTGCCACCATCTAGTCAATTCCGTCTGACTAGCAACTTCTTCTCTATGGCACAATGTTGATGGAGTCGTCCATTGCTGTTATCCATAGTCACTTGTATGGTGGGAACGGCGTTGCCATCCACTACAATCTCATTCTTCTTGAAATCAAGAAGAACATTATGCTTCTGCATCTAGGGTGTACCTATAATCATGTTGTAGCAATCAAAGTTTGCTACATCCAAGTATTTCTTGGACTGCAATCTTGCACAGGCAATTGTTGCCTGTGTACCGAACTGGACTGCAGCTTGGCTGCTCACAGTGCCTAGCTGAAGGACTAGTGGTTCCTTTAGCTCACTCACATATACATTGTGCACCTGACAGAACTGAGGTGTCACCCCAGTTGTGGTGCTTCCTGAGTCCCACAAGATCCATGCCTTGTGGTCATTGACCTCAACATTGATACGGCGGCTCGCCATTGCAGAACACTGAAACCAGTAGCATTATACAGTATAAGACAAACATATATATAGTATGTCTAAAAACAAGGCTGAAAACCGTAAGCCAGACATACTAGACAGCCAAAACCTGTAGGCTGGACATGCCGTAGTGTTCTCCGCCTCCCAACAAGTCTGAAACTGGTCAAACAAAGTCAAACGGTGCATAATTCGTTGAGTTATAGACAAATCTTTGAGTAGTGATGGATTGGTAATAGCCAAGGCTTCCATCAATCAATCATTGATGATTCAGAGTAAGATCTTGATGGGAATGATAAGCAAGATGTGGCTGTGCCAAAAGAAGCTGATTTGATCACAGAGAGATCCGCAATCAAAGATAAAGCTGAAAATAGCACAGCACCCGGTGGCCATCAAAATAGATTAGATTAATACTATCTAATCCTAGATCAAGATCTGAATACCAAAATCGGTCTACATTAAGGATTGATGCAATCAATCAAAGATTCCAGATCACGATCTGCAATCAGCACATCAATTCCATCAAACCTTCGTGACTTTCCTTCCTGGAGCCCTACAGCACTCAATTATAGTGCTATCCCGCCCCCCTGGGTACCTCCGGACTCCCTAGAACTGCGCAAATACAACGGGAGGACCCTTAGCGGGTCCCGGATGATGGAAATGCGGAAACCGGAGGCAGGAAATAGCCTGAAACCAGCTGCCAGAGCAAAAACTTTCAATTCAGTAAATTTTATTGAATTGACCCCTGGATGGCTCAAACTTTGGCCTATACCTGGACCAATAGGAAGTCTGTGGACATGCCAATCACATGTGGTCTGTGCGCAGGGAAAGGGGTATAAATAGGACAAGGAAAAGGGGGACCCAGCCAAAGAAAACCTGTGCAGCTCGGGGTCCCCAGGGAGTGGACTACTTAGGCTAATCAGTAAAGTACTTCAGACCAGCTTTAATGAAGCTTATTGCCTACATTTGTGTAAATTAAGTTTGCTCAAATCAAAGCTTGAACTTTGTTAATCTAGTAAATAAACCATTTGTGTGGCTCGGGGTCCCCAGGGAGTGTGACTACTTAGGCCTATCATTTAGTTGACTTTACTAGGGTCGCTTTTTGGTATCTTTTTAGGGACCATTTATATTGTGAACTACTTTGGTTCATTATAGGAATAAAACAAAACTACAAAAACCATTACAACTTCATTACAAATGTTAGTTTCTGTGTCATAGCCCCACAAAACTCGCAAAAGTAAAGTTTAGTTGTCTACACTGATTAGAGTCCCTCTGATTAGTTCAACAAACCCTACATTTTGCATCAATAGATGGGACCAACCAGTGCAGGACCCCCAGCGAGGGCCACACCAAGATAGTGATTGTGTGAAGCAGGCTGCTGACATTGTCAAGACATCAAATGGGCCCCCAAAAGTGGAAGTAGGTCGCTTCTTTGCAGCAAACACGTGCTTTAAGTGTGGATGTCCTGGACATTACGCTAACAAATGCCCAGGTGGTGGTGGAAGGCCAATGGCCAAGCCGCATGCATATGTACATGTGGCACACACAGCTATCCCTGATGAGGAAGGGGTAGACTCAGGGAACAAACCTGACGTTGAGGATGATGAGGTGGAGAACCTCAGCAACAAAGTCCAAGAGGCTGGGTGCCTCTGAACCGGAGGAGTTGTTGGATAATGTAAGGGGAACGCTTGACGTCTGCGGAACTCCTTTCACAGAGTTGGCAATGCAAGGGGCAAGTGAGAGTTGAGCAAGCACAGAGGCAGGCAGGAGTCGAGCAAGAGGCAAGCAAGGCTAACAGAGGGTTGGACAGCGCTAGATAAGCTTATAGTTGGTTCGGTGGATAGGTCAGAAGAACACTGCTATTGTTCAGCCTAGGGATATTCTATCCTATAGGCTGCCTATATATACTACATTGGTGGCTGTGCTATTACTAATACTGTTTACTAATTGGGCCCCAGTATGTAAAGGAGTATGACTAACAATAATCAATGCTGAGTAAGGTCCAGGCATATGATTCATCAAGGCTGACTATTACAAGATGGAAGGGGAAAGGGTGGGCTGAGCGGCCGGTCGGATCTGCTAAGAATAGGCGTATCATTGAACTAAGCTTGGAATAGGGTTGGACACAGTCCGGAGACTGGTAATGAGTATGTCAAGGTCAATGTATAAAACAACAATTGCTATGCCAGGGAGTCGGATTCAGAGTTCATGGGAGCTCTGACAGACTACCTGGCAAGCGCACTAGATCAACTAATCAGGGCCACTAATGTGAAGGTGTATAAGGTGCACCTTTGCAAGGTGCCAGAGAAGCTGGCAATGCCAGTGCTGAAGTGCAAGGACAAAGAGTGCCTTGTGTCATATGTTGAGGTCAATGACCACAAGGCATGGACCTTGTGGGACTCAGGAAGCACTACAACTGGGGTGACACTGCAGTTCTGTCAGGTGCATGACGTATATGTGAGTAAGCTGAAGGAACCACTAGTCCTTCAGCTAGGCACTGTGGGCAGCCGAGCTGCAGTCCAGTTTGGTACACAGGCAATGATTGCTTGCGTGAGATTGCAGTCCAAGGAATACTTGGACGTAGCAAACTTTGATTGCTACAACATGATCATAGGTACGCCCTATATGCAGAAGCATAATGTTCTTCTTGATTTCAAGAAGAATGAGATTGTAGTGGATGGCAATGCCATCCCTGCCATATGAGTGACCATGGATAACGGCAATAGACGACTCCATCAACATTGTGCCATGGAGAAGAAATTGCTAGTCAGATAGAACTGACTAGACGGTGGCAGAAAAGTGCCCACTATAGAAGATGGAGAGGATGAGCTCGTGTGAGCTTGCCAGTGGATAGTCCAGCACTGATGGTGCTGGAAAGCGAGGCTTTAGAGTACAAGCATACTTTGAAGAGGGGGAAAGGCCCCAAGAAGAAGCATAGAAAGTCTGAGGATAAGAAGCCTCAGCGCACATCAAGCATGGGATGCCAGCCGACATTGTCAAAAATCAAAGTCAAGGACCTTGTGGCAAACAATGAGTGGGAGGACAAGACATCCTCCACATGCACAAATAGGTCAATCTGGGATCGACCTGTACCTCATCCTATGTTTGAGTGGGCATTTGATCCACAAATGCCTGCCAAGTGGAATGAACTAGTGGCATTGATGTACACGTGGAATAGACCATGCTGGACACCAAGAGAAGAATTGTATTGTCAAGCTAATGACAACAAGATCTTGCTGCCAAGCAAGGTGCATGTCCTTCCAAGTTCCATCGTGAGTGATAGAGACACGAAGTTCACATCTCACTGGTGGTGGGAGCTTCACAAGCTCCTGGGAGCTAAGCTACTCATGTCAACTTTGTTCCATCCACAGACGGATGGACAGACAGAATGCGCAAATTGAAGTATCATGCAGATTTTCCGTATGGTGGTCCAACCAGACCAATGCAACTGGGTAGATAAGATCCCTCTGACTGAGTTCGCAATCAATGCAAGTGTGTCAGAGACAACTAAATACGCACCATTCAAGCTCAATGGAGGCTACATGCCCTCCATGTTACAGGAGCTCAGAGGGGATGAGTGCTGGTGATACAACGTGGGAGCTGTATCAGACCTCTGCAAAGCTAGCAGCTTTGGATTGGTACTTAGAGCTGCAAGGCATCAAACACCCAAGTCAGCTTGTTAAGCACAAACGTGCTTAGATTGAGTAAGCCAGATTTGATTGCAATCAAATCTATTATCTTATTGCATTGTGATAAGATGACAATTGGATCAATCTTGATCTGTACAGATAAGATGGATAAGATGCACCATCTGATCAGATAGTATGGATCAGGAGAGGTGGATTTTTTGATCAGATCAGGTTATGTAACCTAATGAGTAAGGATTTTTTCTTTTCTCTCACCAACAACAACAACCATCAACAAAAAATGTCATACCCATCTCAAGGTACAACACTGCAGCCGCTGCCTCAGAACCTGCAGGGTTCTGGAGGAGGGAGGGAACCACCCCTGCAACAACAGTCACAACCATCATCAATGACAACACTGAGTGTGGCGTTGTACTCAATGATGTCCCAGTTTGGGCAGCCTTCCACCCAATTTGGACATCAACAGTTCTACCCTCAATTCATGCCTATGTCCTATTATGCCACAGGTTATGTGGGGAATGCCAATGCTATTTCCAATGGCACAGTCCCAGAGTGCAAGTATGATACCTCTGGATGATCAGGTACTAACCACACCACAGGTAACACCAATGGAAGTTGATGAGGAATTGTCACAAAACGCCCAACCCAGAGTTGAGGTAGCCAAACCTCAACGTCAACAAGAATGCACACCACCTCCTAAAGAGGCTTACAAGAGAGACCAGAGGCAATCACCTCTGAGAAGCTACACCGCACATGGAGGAGTGCCGCACAAATTCATAGGGTGCAGGTGGGACAAACCCGTGTTGCAAGGACCAGTGCAAGGTCTACCCAGACCTCGGACGCCTCCTTGTCGGCACTCCCCCTTGCCAACATGCACACCGTCTCCACGGTGCATGTCATATGCAGAGAAGGGCAAGGGCAAGGAGGTTGCAACACCTCCAGAGGTCCTTGATCCTCAAGTCAAAACAGTGTGGAGACGTTTGGTGTCCGCTGGCCAGAAAGTGCTGCCAGAATCGTCATTCCTTCAAGATCCCATTGCCCAGGTAGTCATAACCAGGCTACTTGACAAAATTGTTATGCTTCGACAGCGTAACAAAAATACAATTAAGACATTTGCAAACGCCATGAAGAGGCGTCCTTTGCCGCTGGGGACAAATGAGGCAAAACACCACAGAAATGGCCCATGACAAAGGGCAGTACAGTGCAGGAGTTGAGGTGCAGAAGGCACCTTGAGGGCAGAAGGAAGCAGGAGAACTCTCCCTGACACCATCTGAGCTCCATCAGGAGCTCATGGTAGTGGATGCCAGTTTACAAGGACTTTCCTTGTCAACACATGCTCCCACCCATTCATTGGAGCCCACAAAGCCTGCCAATGAGGTGGTGTTGACCACAGTTGTTTTTGCAGTGGGAGTTCCGGCAGGAGCTGATAGCTCCACAATGTACTTTCTCCTAGCAGTGCAATTCAAGGCACCACTAGACTCATATATTCCAGATTCTGTGAAGAAGGACCTCCGGTCTGAGAACGAGGTAGAGGGCTGGCTACCTACATTGGCCTCGCTTGGGCTGCAAGAGCCAAGCAATGATAGCAATTACAGGGTGGAGCAGCCAGCGGATACCCTGTTGGAAGGAGAGATGCCTGCCAACCACAGACAGTGGTTGGCAAAGAACAAGAAGATTGCCGCTTGCACCAAGCATGAGGCTGCATAGAAGACAAAAGCAAATAAGGATTGTGCAGAGCAAGCCACCAGGAGAATTCCTGATGGCCTGGGAGTCTTTATTGAAGGACAGAACATCGAGTGTTCCAATTGGTTCTTTAGTGGTGCTTTGGACCGCCATTTCTACTACTCTCAGCTGTCCAACACTGTGTTTGTTGGAGATGAAGCCATGGCCACTGTATATCACAAGGCAGAGACTGACAAGATGTACCATGTTACCAATTCTGAGATTGGTAAAGTCGTACCTTGGGGATTCCCTATGGATCCCCAGCAGTTACAAAAGCTCTACAAGTTTTTGCAGAATAAATTTAAGTCAATCTCCACTTGCATGGAGGCATACTACCTGATGCACAAATTTCAGTGCATCAGCTATAACTTTGATGTTTCCCTCTGTGACCATACCATGGCTCTGGCGTGCACCCCAGAGTACAATCACATCACCCCTCCCCTCAATCTGTCCTCCAACCACATGAATCTGACAGTCATGCCAACCTCTGAGGGTTACTTGCGGTAGAAAGACCACTGTGGGAGGCTGTTTTTTATGCTTGCCGGCTTTGACTCCAAAGCTACCTGCTTTACCTTCGACTTATTCAAGCTGGCACAAAACATATTATACTTTTGTCATCCAGGTATGCAGAACTTGGTGATTGGTATCGTGGTAGACTTTGCCTACTGCATTCACTGGAGGACTGTCATGGAACATGCCCTCACCCAAGCTCTCTCTCCGCAGGGATGCACCCGCTGATAGGGGCTTAGTACTGCTGAAGGCAGAATAGCCCCAAAACAGCAAAATGGGAACTCCAGTACAAAGGGGCAGTAGAGGCAGCAAGTCGAACCTCATAGCGCGGCAGACTCAGAGAAGAGATGCATGAAGCCCCGGGCCAATGGATCAAGGAAGAAGTAACCATGCTAGCCACGAGGAGGCGGACCAAGTAAATGGCAAGAACAGTGATGCCCGCAGCGGCAGCGGGGAAGTGCCTGCATCCAAATAAGGAGTAATGGAATGAAGGCCCCACAGGTGGAATGGAAAGCAAAAGACAGAGTAGAAGACGTAATGTTTGAGGTAGGGGGCTACTGCCCACCTTCTGAAAGTACTATAAAAATGTACCATAACTTGGAATAAAAAAGGAACTTTTCCCCTCAGAGATCATGTAAAGAGTACAGAGTACAGATCTAACGGGCATCTTGCGACTTTCTGACAGCGTCCAGGAACTTTCCAACAGCATCCAGCAACTTTCCAACAGCATCCAGCAACTTTCTGACAGCGTCCAGCAACTTTCCAACAGCGTCCTGACAGCATCTAGCAACTTTCTGACGGCAACTTGTTACTTTCTGCTGCCAACTTCTAAACTCCAACTTAATACAGGTACCATTAGCGCTGGCAATACTGAGTGGTAATCACAAAAGATTCCTTGCATATTATCAGTCACACCTATAGCTTTCCAACTAAATTCCAAAGACTTGCAACAAGTCTAAATTCTGCTTATAGAGAGATAGTGATGCTATCATATTGGAGCCCACTGCGAGGGACTCTTCTACAGAATACCACCAGAAACCAGAGCACAGAGACAACAAAGGGAAGCAGCAGAACCATTACCAACTCTCTTCCCGCCATTACCTATACATCTGATCCAAATCAAGCTAAGCAATCCAGTACTGCCGACGAGACCATACCAACCTGCAAATTTAGTAGAAGAAATAGAGGCAGCTTACCAAAGACTAACTGTTGACAACATCCCTGATTTATTCCCAAGAGAATTATTACTGGTAACACCAATCAACGAGTTCTTCTCATTTGATATTCCAGCACCGGACACACCTCAACTAACTCTGGTCTAGCGTTCATAGACACCAATCATAATACACATACCAAGAAGGATGGAAGAAAATACCGCCTCATGGATGCCAACAAGGGACAGAAGGACAGCCCCAAAATAGAACAAAAACAAACTGCAAGAATTACCGCACTATTTCTGAGAATTGGAATATTTATTCCACAACTGTCAGGTTACTGACAAATGCCACAAAAAGGAATACGTGGCCAGATACGTGTTGTATGACACAGCAGAGCTATGGACTTGCATACCACAGTTCAAAGGTAACACCGGCAAACAGAACTGTCCTTACACCAACACAGAATGGAAGACTGCCATTGTGAAATTGTAACCCAGCACAGAAGAACAGGCAAAATGGGCTGTTAGCAACCTAGAAAGACACATCACTGGAACGTTCCATATCATTAACAAACTAGAAAGACACGTCACTGGAATGTTCCGTATGGGGCTAACAATGTTGGGCCAGTTATCCAACTACCAAACGTTTCAACAAATTGCACAGTGGTTAAAAAGCCACGACAAGATTTTGGCAAACAAAGAGAAGCAGTACTCCCAACAAGGGTTCCCAATGTCTCTTTGGACAAAAATAGCAAGGTGGTTGGAAATATTGGACCCCAACCACCATTCCAACAAACCCCACAATGTTGGCCGAGTCTATGAAGCCGGTGTGTGGATCCTCCACAGTACCGACACCAGTTCAGCACCAATGCCCGCAGCGCCAGCAGAGTATATGGGAGGTGTGCTACTGGCCCCTAACGTACAACAAGCTTGAAGCTCCAGAGCTTCACCCACTGCCAACAGCGGGTACATCAAGAAAGAAGACCTAGGCAATATAGTAAAGTTAGCTGTAGCGGCTGCTCTAGAGAAGGTGGCGGTCCCAAGCGGTGGACCAGGAGGCAATTGCCCGAGGGGCTGACTGCCTCTAGGGGATGGATGCCACTTCTGTGGGGAAATTGGGCATACCATGGTAAAGGGGAGATGCAATGTCCTAGAAGATTACATCCTGCAGGGGTGGTACCGACAGAATCCAGAAAAAAAGGTGGTCCTGCCATCAGGGGGATTTGTTCCATACAACCCCAGTGTCAGGGGACTCCTCATTTCTCCCTTCTTCCACTCCTTATTCTTTCATTCTTCCTCTATTTATTTCCCTATTTCTGCTGTCACTCTCTTACTTTACTGCTTCTATTCTTTCAACACTATCTATTGGTACTATTCTCAGCCCTTGAGGTGCTCTAGTTCTTTAGTTATCATTCAAACAAGTGTAGCCAACGCTTCCAGAGGCTTAGTAAGCATCCAGAGGCTTAGTCATCTCGAGGCTAGCCTCCAAATTACTAAGCAAGTCACATGAGACATGTGCATGACCTCTGGCAATGGCAATTTCCGAGTTTTTGATTATTTTCAGAGATTTTCCTTTTTTAGATTATAAATTTTATTGTGGCTTTTGTCATACTATACAGTTACTTCCCATGCTTCTGGAGCCTTGGAAGCGTCACTCCTGGCATAGGGAATCCCTAGACTTGTTCTCTTTGGATTTCCCTCTGCCAGGTGAGTAGTTATTGTTGTATTACCTAAATATACTTTGGATTTCCCTCTTCCAGCTGTGTGACTGAGCCATAGCCTCCAGAGGTCACCCTTACACCCAGCAAACCCATTTACAAGGACAGGGTAGACAAATACCACTGCCGCAACCTGGGCAATATAGCCACTGGTACGCTCTCAGCAAATGCAAATCCAGACCCAGTACAAGCCAACATCCAGCAATTGGTGTTCAAAGTCTTTCCGGCGGCTCTGTAAGCCTGAACACCCTTGGCAACTTTTGCAAATGCTACTACAGACATAAGCCAACAAATTGCAACGCTATGAAAACAGTTGGAAATCTTGGAGCTGCAGGAGGCGGGGAAATGCAGCCGTCAGGTCATGGACAGAGTCCAGGTTCCTAAAGCCAAGCACTCCCTAACTGATTACTGGCCAATCACCACTGCCAAGACAGCGCCAACAGTGCGAATGGTATTGGTTAGCCAACCAGCAAACAAACCTACCATCATGGAAGTACAAGACCCTGAGGCACCATTTCACCCCTTCTCAGGCATGCCAAGGCGATATGCCCTGCCAGCAGATAAAGTCATGGGAAAACCGAACAAGCAGAATGATGGAGCTTACCAAACCAAGGCACTTATTCAGTCAGTGGAACATACCAAAGCAGTGTTCAATTGGTTGATGGAAGCACAGGTCACAAGGACAGTCGGCAAAGTCCTCAGCATTGCACCAGATGTGCGTAATCTGGTCTGAGCCACAGTAACCCTGAAGCGCATCTTAGCCACTAATACCATGCAGATTGAGGAAATAACCAAGGAAAGAGAGACCTCTCTTCCCTTGATTGAAGTAGTTGATAGCAGCGGAAAGTTGGTGCGGTTCCTCCCAAATACCAGAGAAACTGCAGCCATATGCATCTTGGACATCATCAGACCTGGTGCTGAACTACCTCAAGTCACTACTGTTGGGAGCCATTCCCAAAATGTTTTGCATGGCCAGGGACACCGACTCCTTGAGGTCCATAACCATGCTCATCGGACAAAAAGTGAAAGTGGAATATGTAGTTGACAGCGGGTCAGAAATAATTTTGATGTTGGAAGATGTGGCTAATCACATCGGAATTTTGTATGATCCCTCAATTGTGTTGCACATGCAAAGTGCAAATGGGGCAATCGATGTGTCCCTAGGCTTGGCAACCAACGTTCTGTGCGTATTTGACAATATAATTCTATTCTTACAGATACATGTCATACAACAACCGGCCTACGATGTCTTGCTTGGAAAACTCTTTGACATGTTAACCAAGAGCATGGTAAAAACCCATAGCACCAACAACACATCAATCACAATTACCAACCCCAACTCTGGTGCTATACACACAATACCGACCTACCCATGTGGTAGCCCGCCAAACAAGAAACATACACCAAAATATGCAACAACAGAAACTGAAGAACACAAGCGTTTTCAGACAGCATCAAAAAAGTGATTGGCAGTGATCACGGAGATGTAGCTCTGACACTTGAATACAACTACAAGGACAATACCGCACAAATCATATCATACGCTTTAATTGACAAGACCGTTCCAGAAACAATCTCTACAAACAGTTTATCTTCCAATCCCAAGCCTGTACCTACAAAAAAATCTATAAAAGCTAGCTCCCAAGGAGCCTATGAAGCCACATTGGCTTACCTTTATATCACCGCATCCAAACTATTCAAACACATTGCTCCCAACAGATCAATACTGCTCACTCATGAGTATCTTTTAGGACACGCTAAAACCATGGTACCACCGCACCCCCGGACAACAAACTCCCACAACGCAAAAGGACATCTTTGGACACTGGCGGATGGAGAACTGCAACTGCATGGGCATTACACAGGGGTGGTAAAACGGAAGGGTGTACAAACCAAGAAAAAGTACAAACCCATGGCGTTAAAGGTGAAACCAGTACCGGGACATGTGGCAGAGGATGACCAAATTGAGCGCAATATCATTGGGGACCCCCTAGCCTCAATGCTGGACTTTGACCCAAACCCACCTCCAACGCAGCCTACAGGTTGTCTAACAGTGGAACAACTGGCACTGTTCAAAAAGGACCACGATACAGGCTTCCTGTCAAAAGACAAGCTAAGGGTACTTACCGATCTCATGACCAAACAGAATCAGGCATTTGCATGGGAAAATACCAAACAAGGAAGCTTTAACCCTGCAATGTTTCTGCTGATAGTCATCCCCACCATACCGCACATACCATGGAAGGAGAAGAAAATTCCAATTCCACCAGGACTAGAAGGGGAAATCATGGAACTCATACAGACAAAAATCAAGGCTGGGGTATACAAACCATTGAACTTTTCCTATCAATTGTATTGGTTCTGCATCCTCAAGAAGAATGGCAAACTGCGGATTGTGCACAGCTTAGAACCCCTTAACCAAGTAACTATACAACATTCAGGGGTTCCCCCCTATCTGGACCATGTAGCCAAATCATTTGCGGGAAGGATATGTGGCGCTACCCTAGACCTCTATGTTGGGTACAACAAGCACCTAATATCTCCAATTTCACGGGACTTAACAACTTTCCAAACTCCCTTTGGCGCACTTCGGTTGGTTACACTACCAATGGGATGGATGAACTTGATACCCATCTTCCATGACAATGTGGTATTTATTGACAACGTTGGAGTAAAAGGCCCAAAGGACTGGAAATTGATCAACAGGGAGCCCAAGACCCACCCCCGGAACCCAAATGTATGGCTAGCGTTATGGGAGTTTTTCAAGGTACTGAACCAGGTTTTACAACGGATAAAATACTGCGGTGGAACATTCTTAGGTCACAAATTGGTATTATGCATGGAACAA
The DNA here is from genome assembly GCA_003313785.1 of Termitomyces sp. MG148. NCBI lineage: Eukaryota > Fungi > Basidiomycota > Agaricomycetes > Agaricales > Lyophyllaceae > Termitomyces > Termitomyces sp. MG148. The sequence goes on from QLOM01009079.1 coordinate 13,179, forward strand.
ATCAAGATCTTGGGGCATGTATGTACTCTCAAGGGTGAATTCCAGAAGAAAGTTGACTTGGCCTACTAGAACGTTGGGGCTCTTGCAGCGACATCTTGGAAGTCCGCGCCTTCTTAGGATCTATAGGCGTCTTATGGATATTCGTTAAAAACTTTGCACACTGAGCTTATTATATAGTGAAGTTGATGCACAAGGACACCCCATTTGAATTTGGGGAACTACAAGTGGTGGCTCAGAAGGATCTAGTTGCGGCCCTCAAAACCGCCAACCCACTAGTGCCCATTGATTATACTTCTGCAGACTCGGTAATCTTGGCAGTAGATACGTCATACATTGCAGTAGGATTCTTCCTCTGTCAGTGTGCAACGGACAATCAGAAACAATGGAAATACAATTGGTTTGGTTCAATAATGCTAAACAACTAGCAATCAAGGTACAGTCAGCCAAAACTGGAACTATATGGCCTCTTTAGGGCGTTACAGAACATGCGGATGTACCTGATTGGGGTGCAGAACCTTATCATCGAAGTTGACACACGGTATATCAAAGGCATGTTGTCACACCCAAACATACAACCGTTGGCAAGTATGAATCAGTGGATAGTGGCTATCCTCTTGTTCCACTTTGAACTGGTACATGTAAAAAGCGAGTTCCATGGTTCCAATGGGTTATCCCAAAGGCCTAGGCAGCCAGGCAACCCCAAGCTGGACCAAGGCAATAATGAGGTTTTTGACAACTGGATAGATTTAATGCATGGATTCCTTCATATTATTCATCCACCGGCTTGCATACTAAGGAAATCAGCGCCAACAGGGCACCTGCTGCCTCCACTAGCCAAATATGAGCCAACAGTACGAGGGCAGAGTTGGGCAGTAGCAATATACAGACTTACCAACAATGGGGAGACAACCGGCGCTAGGACAGAAGTTCGCACAGCCAAGGAACCAAGGGAACTATGGGACAATGGCATGGACCTAGTGTACAACACAGTTCCCCAAAGCGCAAAGGCACAAGTGGAGGACAAATGGATTGAGGCGGTTAAGACATGGATAGAAAACCTGGTACGACCCAACGGTATGATGGACAAGGACTACCAACATTTTATCTGGTACGCAACCAACTTCTTCAATAGCACAGCAAGCTTTGGCAACAGGATTACTCTGGAGCACACAAGCTAGTAATTGATTCTGGCAACAGAGTTCAGATATTACGAGCTATTGATGCAAAATGTAGGGTCTGTTGAACTAATCAGAGGGACTCTAATCAGTGTAGACAAATAAACTTTACTTTTGCGAGTTTCGTGGGGCTATGACACAGAAACTAACACTTGTAATGAAGTTGTAATGGTTTTTGTAGTTTTAGTTTATTATTATAATGAACCAAAGTAGTTCACAATATAAATCGTCTCTAAAAATATACCAAAAAGCGACCCTAGTAAAGTCAACTAAATGATAGGCCTAAGTAGTCACACTCCCTGGGGACCCCGAGCCACACAAATGGTTTATTTACTAGATTAATAAAGTTCAAGCTTTGATTTGAGCAA
>QLOM01009091.1:0-11604 GCA_003313785.1 Termitomyces sp. MG148
TAGCGAAGAGGAACACTTGGCTGGGGCCCTCCTTGAGCTTGCACCTCCTATTGAAATCCACTCAAGTTCTCTGCCTAGATCACCGTCCAAGCGCGCTGGAATACGACAGGTCCGACCATTACGATCGGAAGGATTAAACAGGGTAGTGGTGGGTGGAGATCCGTCCATACCAGTTTCGTCCGAGGTCGCTGCTGCTGAAGATGATAAAGCGTCTATGGATGTCCACATGACAACGATAACTGGCGAGTCCGAAGAATTTGAGGCCGATGGCGAAGAAACTGCCGTTGATCTGTTGCTACGGCCTGGCGCTGACGACGATGAAGACAAGAGAATGGAGCCGGCCTCTGGAACTCTTGACGGTGCACCACACGGCCCATCATCAAATGTGAAAAATGGAGGTGCTATTGAAGAAGGTGAAGCTGATGCTGAAGGGGAGGTTGATGCCGAGGGTGAAATTGATCTAGGGGATGAGTCCCCATCTCCGACACTGCTTGATTCTACGGTCACTATTTCGGGCGATTTGCCATCTTTACCCGTCGTTGATGGTCAGCGGGCTTCCGAGGAGCAGGCATGACCTTGATGGTATCCTTATGTAGAGTAATGTGGCTTCGGCGCGGTCTGCTACTCGTTGCGTTTTACATTCGCGTCGTTGAACCTGGGCTTGCCAGGTCAGACAACGCTCAGGTAAGTTCAAGTTGTTTTTCCTTGAGCTCAACTTTGCTGAGACGTTTCAGGGTCATCTTTCACTTTTTTTTCCGATATACGACATGGGATTATATATTCAATTGGTATTATATTGTAACATCTTCATCTTGTAGGCCAAATCATATCTTCCATGAGGACTGCGCTGTCAGTTTAATCAATACCCATGACGCTAGCAATGGTCAAACACCGTAGTCTAAGAATGAACGCGCGATAATGGTTCCACGTACGCGAGTTTGCGCCATCAGGTGATCCTCAGATGAAACCTGACGTCCACCGAGTATTTGGTCGTGGACTAGGAAAAGTGACGTCACGCGCTTTAGTGGCCTACTCTTGTGTAGTTTTGCGTGTAAGCTGCAGGCTTACACTCCCGTTGTATGTAACAAGACACGATTAGGACTGGTCAGGAGATTCTCCTCCTTCAGTGATGCATATGTATGGCTGCTTACACTTAACGAGATCTTCTCGATCGCGCGCTGAGGTCCATAGTTCTCTCGGACAAGTACCGAAACTACTTACAGACACGAGTGGCTTGATAGTCGTTGATTCCTATCTTCGCTTGTTTTAAATTTGATGTATATATTATTTGTCACGGATGCAATTGGACAATCCTGCCGGATCTGATCTCAATCCCAGACACTTACCCCAGAATTAATTACCTTTCCCCCTTACCTAGAGTGTCGCTTCAATGGACTCCGAGTCCGTAACGCCCGTCACTGGTTCTTCTACGCCGTCAGAGGCAGACACACCCCCAGTCCCCCCGAGCGAAGTCATCCAATTCACCCCACGACGCGCCATGGCTTCCTTCGAGAATCTCGTAGCGCTGGCGAATCACCAGGAGAGGCTGAGAGAGGCAAGAAAGATCATCTGGAGAGACCGGGGTGAGCCTGTAGCCGAGTTGTCGACGCTCCGAGCGTGCCTGGAACATGCAGCAGCGGGAGGATTCCGTTAGTGAGATCGATCATTGTGTCGACTGGGCATTCACACGTAACCTCGTTTAGGGTCTGGAGCGCTTGCTGCGAGCATTCGAGCGTGTGTAAACTTGGTGCTGGTCCTTATGAGGATACAAAAAGTGCCTCGGTGAGCGACTTTCTTGTTGTGAGGACTTCAAGCTTATATGTTTAAAGGGATATAAGAGTAGCTGTTGTTCGACATGCAGTTTTTGGGCTAGATACAGTACGCTTTGGGCTCATGCTTGGTGTGTTTCAGACAATTCACTATCAAGAATGACTGTGTCAACTCGTGTCTAGGAACATTCACCTCAATCTACAAATTCCTACTTAATGCCCTCCCTCTTCTTATCCCAGCCTTGAACATCCCGACACCAAAGCGTCTCCCCATATTGAATACCGATGCCGCCTTATCGTCTGAGACGCCATTCCTGACTGACGCGGAAGGAAGCCAAGGTCCAACGGCTGAGCACCCAACCACCATGCTTCGCGTACCCCTCAAGAAGCGAAGCGCGCGTCTTTCATTGAGCACTAATGCGCAACTTGTATTGATTAGGAAGAAGACGAGAAGATGGCATGCAGCGCTAGCTGGTGCGATCGCTGGCGGCCTTGCGATTCTATGGGAGAAAAGAGGGAGGAGAGGCGTCATTGCACAACAATTATTTGTACGGCGAGTCGGATTTCTCATACTTTTTTTGACTTACGTTGACACTGTTCGACAGTGGCCTACAGGGATCATATAACGCGTACACGACAAGACGAAACATCCGTGTTCCTCATGGAGACATTCTCGTCTTTTCCCTGGCGTAAGGTTGCCCTTTCTTGTCAATGATTCATGCCAACCAGATTCATAGCTGTGGCCAAATTATGTATGCATTCCTCCTCCGCCCCGAAACCCTCCCGCGTTCATACAGAGCATGGTGCGTGGTTCTGTACCATTCAAATACGGGGGACTTGACTCAATCAACGCGTTCCAGGATCGGCGAAGCCGCCAAAGTCCCGAAAGAAAGCGTCAACATGAACCTCAGCCTTGTCCGACAAGGTACCTTTGACCCAGGCGACCTCGACAAGATAACCGCTCTCCCCGTAAGTGCGCTTCCGCTCTCAATCTCCCTACCATATCCGATTAACATATTCAGGACATTACCCAAAGCAACCTCACCGACCTCCTCACATTGCGTACACAGCTTCTCGCCCCGCCTTCACCTACTGACCCTCTCGAGTACTTCCCCAACTACGTCCCCTGCTCCGCCGTCCATCCCGCCGTAACACACTGCAGCTCCGTCCCTCTCGACCGCTTCTTCGCCGTCTTCAAATGGATGCTACCAATCTACGGCGCACTGCACTTCGTGCCCGCGGTCCTGTTCAAGCGCAAAGCCTTCGCTCAGGATCCGGGGAGGGTGCTCGTGAGAGCCGGGCTGGGAAGCCTGAGGAGCTCCGCCTTCCTCGGCGTATTCGTCGTCATTTACCAAGGTATGTCCGGTCCAACATCCAGCACGCGTCATTGTCTAACTCGACCAGCCGTATTCTGCTACAAACACAAATTACACAAGATTCTCACGCTCCTCCGGCTCAACGCCTCCACGAGCGTGTTTGCGCGTGTCCCCGTTCCGCTCGTCGAGGCGTTGATATCGAAGGTGTCGTTCTGGGTCCCTGGGTTCATGGCGGGTCTGGCGTTGTTCGTGGAGGAGAAGCGGAGGCGCGGGGAATTGGCGATGTATGTTCTTCCTAAGGGACTGGAAAGCGTGTGGGTGATGTTGAGAGGGAAGGGATGGGTGTTTAGGACGGGCAACTGGGGCGAGTCTGCTGTGAGTTTTTTTTGTGTTTTTTCTTTTTGTGGATATCGGTGTTGATTGAGGGCGTCGTCAGCTTACGGCTTTGGGAATGGCGATGGTTATGGTATGTGTTTCTTGTTTTGTTCTGTATCTTGTGCTTATGGTTGGTGATAGAGTGCATATCAGAATGATCCACAGCATTTGTCGGGCTTTGTCAGACGGATAATGTATCAATTCCTTGGTCCGAATTAGTAGATTTGTTGTGCTTTGGGTTCTAATATCATTCAGTATCCACCTACCTATACTTGTAGAAATTACAGCTTAGGTATCCACACATTTGCATTAGAAAGCACACATGTAGACAGATTCACTACACTAATCAACTTTTGACAAGTCAAAAAGAATACCCAGTTGTGACGTGAAGTGAATTAAATGAAACACACCATGAATATAATGAAGCAAATTGGTTACAACTGGTACACGCTTGGGCCCTGCAGTAAACAATCAGAGATTCGAAGCTTGAGCCAATATATATATTGACACTTCAAGAGTGGTGTGGGAAGGCCAGAGGACCTAACAGAAGATACAAATATTATTCCTTGAGAAAGTCAGGAACAGCATGCTCGAACATTATAATGCAGAAAATCCCAACCTTGTCAAAGAGTCTTTGACAATAGAAATGTTCGGCCAGGTAAAATCAAGGCTTGGGATTGAGCGTTTGAGGTTCGGAACAAGAAGGGATGTTCTGTTCGGTAACTCGGGATACCATTTGCATGATGTTATAGTGAGAATTGACCAAGTAAAGCAAGAGGGCACTGTAGATTCAAGTGACATTGTGAAGGCTTCCAAACATGCGGGGATCAAACCCGGTCAACGACTGCTTGTGCGTCCACGCTACCCGCTCGGTGTTCCACGGAATTGAAACTCAGGTGTGTGTAAAAAACCCGACCTGGGGCGTTGAATCCAATGATAAGTCATTTTTCGTGCCGAGTGGCCATGAAATATTTCGCCTACCCAACCGTTTGAAGAAAGTCTTGTTACATTTCCTTCATAAACAGTGATTTTCTTCCTACTTGGCCGTATGAACCACTCAGAATGCAAGTAACGAACGACACGACTTACAAGGCGTGTCCTGGAAAAGGAAATTCGTCACGATCGAAAACCGATCGATCTATGATAATGACGCGCTGTTCTTCCTTTTTTTCTCCCATCTACCATAACTTATATTATCTTCTCCGATTTATACACTACTCCGCAAAAACGGAGAAATGTTGGGAGGCGTTCGAGACTCACCGACGACCCCGAGGGGTATACATATGTACGACAAATTTTACAGGGTCGTGTCAAATTGGCAATATCTCCAATCGGCAAGAGGAATCCGGGGGTGAATACGCTCGCGACTCGACTGGCCAGACCTTCGACAGAGAAGAGAGAGTGGGTTAATAAACTAAACCTTCTGAAGTATCTGCAGGCGCATGGTGAGTCGATTGATGCTTGTCTTATATTGGGCACTTATTGTTATCGAGGCGTCAATTACATTAATTATTACGGTGTACACGTTCTCACATGATCGTCAACAAGTGGCAGGGTGGACGGACCTGAATTCGGACTCTCTTTCTTTCTCCTTCTATTCAGATGAACGACCATTGATTGTTCATTTCTCTAAACTCTTATCGAACATGTCCAAGAAGAGGGTAGCTTATTACTACGATGGTACGTTCTAGCGCTTGCAAGTCTTTGCTCGTTGACTTTGCAAACCGACACAGCTGATACGGGCGCGTACACTTATGGCCTCGGCCACCTCATGAAACCACACCGAGTGCGTGTTACACACGAGCTAGTCGATGCTTATGACATGCTGGGCAAAATGCAAGTCTTGGTGCGTTGCGATCTCAGGTTCAAGATGATTCGCTTAAAGCTCAACAACTCTCGATAGAGGCCCAGACGAGCTTCAGCAGAAGACATGACTGCCTTCCATACCGATGAATACATACACTTTCTCCAGCGCGTGACGCCAGAGACTGTCGAGGAAATGACCGGTCACGGAACCAGATGTGTGTTCTGCTTCGTCATCCAATTCTCGTCACGGCTTTGTGACTATGATTTTTCAGTCCTCGTTGGTGACGACAACCCAGCTTTCGAGGGTGTATTCGAATTTTGCTCCATATCCGCTGGAGGTTCAATATGTGCGTGGTGCCCAGGATCGGTGATCAACGTTGCTTACATGCTGGCAGGTGCTGCTGAGCGAATAGCCTCTGGGGCGGCAGACATCGCGATTAATTGGGCTGGAGGGCTCCACCATGCCAAAAAACGAGAAGCTTCTGGCTTTTGTTACATCAACGACATCGTCCTCGCCATCCTAGAGCTCCTGCGAACGCATCCACGTGTTCTGTACATCGATATAGATTGTCATCATGGTGACGGAGTCGAAGAAGCTTTTTATACCACAGATCGCGTGATGACATGTAGTTTTCATAAGTTTGGCGAATACTTTCCTGGAACTGGAACACAGGAAGACAAGGGGAGAGGCAAGGGGAAGGGTTATTCTGTGAATATACCCTTGAAGGATGGCATAACGGACGAGGCTTTTATCAGTGTTTTTGACCCAGTATGTTCTACTTCCTTCCGTTCGCTCATCCATGAACGGTTCGATTTCCTAGATAATTGCGAGGATTTTGGAGGTCTACCGTCCGACAGCCGTCGTGTTACAGTGCGGCGCTGACTCTTTGGCGGGGGATAGGCTTGGATGTTTCAATATCACTATGGAAGGACATGCACATTGCGTCCAATTTCTACGGAAATACGATATACCCTTGATATTGCTGGGCGGAGGCGGATATACGGTGAAAAATGTTGTGCGTGCTTGGGCATACGAAACGGCTTGTGCGTTGGGTATCGAGAACGACATCGATCCGAATCTACCGTGGAATCAATACTTTGAATGGTTCGGCCCACGTTATCGACTAGAAGTCGTCGGAAATAATATGGAAGACCTTAATGTGGTAGATGGAGTACTTGATAGAGTCAGGTCTGCATCATCTTCTACTCCCGATGTGACTGAATAACTCAAAAACAAAAATTTCATTTCAAATAGAACAACTGCCTTACAGCAATTACAACAACTTCCTGGAGCACCTTCTGTTGGCATGCACGATGTTCCCAGACAAGGAATAGGCGAACATTTAGGCTTCCGCTATGACCTAGTGGAGCGTCAAGACAATTTGGACATAAAACTCGCCCGTAAGTTTATCAGTTAGTACTGTCATCTTACCTAACATCGAATGTAATAGAACACGCACGATACGTGTACGACCTGCAGGAATCTGATACCGACACGTCCGACGACGAAAAGTCCTGGGACTCCGATTCGGACGAGTCGAAGAAACGCATGAGTATCCTAACAGGGCAGTGCGTTGACCCGACGCCGGTGTACGACTCAGCCCCGGCACCCGGATATGACCAACAGGCGACGGTGCCCCACGTATACCCGTACGGGTACGGCGGGTATAGCTATGGATTTGCCGAGCTAGACATGCACGGGGCTATGTACGCACAGAATGCGAAGCGGCGGTTCTTCCAAAGTGGGGCACGCTGGGACGAAACGGTTGAGCATGTTATTACCAAAAGGTATGACGTGTCGCCGTTACCGCGGTCTGTTGGCGTTGTTGGTCGCATGATGGAGAGAGGCGGGAGACAGATTGCAGATGATGATATGGATGAGGATGAATGGTGACCGGTAGCCCTTTCTTGAAATGCCGGTTGCTCGTGCTGAAGGTCAGCCAGAAATTAATTGTGCATGGCCAATGTTTTGTGCTGCCTGAGTATCTAGAGGTGCTTATTGTACATATTTGTATGTCTCGTCGGTCAGATTGATTACTAACTACGCGTACGAGAAGTAAATGATGGTATGAGTTCTGTTGACGGTGGATAAGGTGTAAATAGAGGCAGGTCAGAGAATATCTACCGGAAAGATAAGGGTGATCCAATCAGAAGTGATTAAATACTCGTTGTCCATGTCCAATGTATCAATTCCATTTCAATTTGTCTCCGATCACTACGCACTCATAGGGTTTGTGCTCGTTCTTGAAGAGATGATCTGTGTCGTAAAGTTCAGGCTACGCTTTGGTTTGGTTAACGTAAAGGACAGAAAGCAAGAGGATTTGTCGCACCTCTGGGACGGCTACCTGCTGACCATCATATCTGCTGTTCACTAGATAAATGTCGATGAACTTCGCGACTGTTCAGCTGGTGCGCGATGGCCATGAGGGAACGAAGAGCGGTATCCCTATCAATGGCAGCTACGTCGAGGGGGGGCGGAGAGTTAAAGTCAAGGAAAGCGGTCTTGTCAAAATTTGAAGGAAGGAGGTCGTAGAGTGAAAGCAGCGCTACTAGACGCAGTCGCAGAGTCTTCATTTCACTTGAGTCTGTCCAAGCCATGGGGGTGCGATGAAGCGAAAAGTACCAGGTCTACTTAGACAAGTGCGAGATATAGTCATTCGCACAAACACCAGATCGAGATTTGATGTCAAATTGAGTGGCGAAGGAGGCCAATTCCCGATGACGCCATGTTGACCCTTGCTAAGTGGAACTCCTTGCTCCATGGATGATACACCAGCCATCATTTCCGGAATTGTATGATACAGATTGGATTAAAACACCCAGATATCTCCCAAATCTTGCAGGCTTGGGCACTTCCCACACGGGGTTGTGATATCTGCGCGTCTATCTATCGTGACCAATGAATATACTCCGCACGGGTATAAACGGGGACGTGAATATCGCGGTGGGTAAACATAGTCAAATCCTGACCTCGATGAAGTGAATTCCTGACGATGTGCAGATTGTCAGGATAACGTTATATCAATTTAAGATATCTACGTGCTTCTCAGTATAAATGGGTGAGTAAGTCACCGATGGCCTAGACAGCAGCAGCTAAGCTAGGCACAGACTATAGCATGACAAGATTGACTCGAACCATCGTTCAGGTCATGCCAGTATCATGAGATGCATGGGAGATGACAGGTCCATCAAAACTAGGGAACTCGAGTTCGTGAAAATTTCCCAGGTATGTACAAGCCCAGAAGTATCGTATACCCAAAAGTCGTAGGTTCACATCCAGACAGGTCAGGTTGTTAATCAAGTGCCACTGAAGATCTTCTGACGATTGAATTAAAGGACCATACGGGTGGGAGTAATCAGCGACTCCCTGATGCATGGTATGTGATTGCTTCAAAATGCCTGGAGGAGTGTTAAAATTTCCTTGAAAACTCCTGGCAGCAACAAATTTATCGCCTTCCAGATGATCAACAACGAGGCGCTGTGAATATTTTTGATCACAGTGACGAGAGCATCGAAATGATGATCAATGCTTTTAACCACGGTGAATCTCTGGCCACGAAAGTCGAGAAATCATTTGTTGTGTGCATCCTATGCGTTATGAGGCCGATCTATCTGCTGCTGACGTGAGCTAAGTGTTTGAGGGGGAGTGGTGGAGTCACGTCATGTGGCACAGTCCGGAAAATCGTCTCAAACGCGTTTTAGTTTCAACGGTCAGCCTCCCTGTACCACGTGCCGAACATCGGATCCCACTGGAGCCGGCCATAGCTCAAACATCGCCAGTCAGACAGGGACCTCAAGTTAATTCAGAAGAATCATTGTGATCAAGAGCGGGCAGAGTGCTGTCCAAAATGCCATCTTCCCGCCTCTGAAAGTCAATACGGACACTCGTTCCTATCAGGTTAATGCCGGAAAAGAGAACTTTGACCATGCAGGAAGGCACTCCAGAGGCTGCTATTCGGGACCTTGCCGCTCGTCTTGACAATTCTAAAATAAACAAACGCTTTGACGAAATAACTCCAAGTTAATCACGTTCTCTCCGTTCCCTCCATATCTAGATCGAGGTTCACAAACAATGGCACTGATCAGAACTCAACCTCCAACTCAAGTGTACTATCAACCTTGAATCAATCGACACTACACGTGGAACTACGCGAAGGTTATCGTGACCTCTATTTAAGACTGATTATCATGATATCATTCAAGGCAGCTGTGTCTCGACCATTCCGATCAGTGCGACTAGAACCTGGATCGATTTAAAGCAAAAGATATATAATGTCAGAACAGATGTCATGTAGTTGTGAAAATTCCTGGCTTCAATCACAGACAGCGAGTCAAAGGTGAGAGAAAAATGACTAGGTCGAGAAGGGTATTTTAAGCCAAGTTGTCACACCGTATAGCTCCTTAGTAATATCTGATCTGAGCACTGGATGTACAGCACCAGGTCAAAATAATTATTTTTTGATTGGCTGTGCTCAAGTAAGGACTTCTGCACCATTTTCGGTGATGAGGACCATATGTTCTGCTTGAGCACTGCGTGCGCCGGTCTGAGAATCAGTGAGTAAGACTACTTTAAAGCAATAGAAAGAAAAGAGCATTCACTTCTGTTGAGATAGTCCATCCATCTGGGAAGACATAGCCAACAGGATCCAAACCCTGAATTAGAGGAGGCTGGCAATCATGATTATATCAGTGGCATATAGAAAATATGGGTAAACCCCACTAACTTCTATAGTAAAGCAGTCGCCGGGTAACATGACCCCTGGCTCATCGTTCACTGCAGATCCGAACATGTCTGTTCTCAGTATTCAAGAGACGATGGTCCGAACGAACTGCATACAGTGGTGTAATATCCACGGAGGCCGATGAAATACAGTCCCAATACCATGACCCACAAGTTGAGGAGATACAGAATAGTTCGTATCGCGCGTGAGCTCGTGAATGGCCTTTCCAATGTCTCGAAATGGCCGTCCGGGACCACAGGCATTGATTCCTGCTTGCAGTGCTTCGTTGGTCAATCTTACGAGCTCCCGGCCTTGTTCATCCTTTACAGGTTGTGTTTATTAATGTGACCATGGTGAGGTTGAGAGGCGTACCACATTGCCTACTAAAAATGTTTGAGACGTGTCACCATGGTAACCATTGAGGTAAACGGTTACATCGATGTTGATAATGTCGCCGTCATGCAGTGGTCGTCTGCAGAAATCGCTCTCAGTTTCTGATAGTGGATGAAATGGTGGTGAATTACTCGTCAGGTATACCATGGGCCATGATATTGTTGATACTGTCATCAACTCAGAGCTATTTCAACAGGAAGAGAAAAGAAAGTGCACCTGGTACATATTGACCGAGGGAAGTTTTGATATAAAAGAGGAGAAGGATATGCAGAGTGTGCGATAATGAATTCATGAACAGACGCGTTAATGCTATTTGTAGTAACGCCAGGCTTGAGCGATTGAGAACTTCGGAATAATTGGTACAAAAAAACGTGCGCACCTTGACAAGCGTCCCCGCATAATCCCTCACTTTTCTAGCCAGACTCGCCGCATCTCGTAATCGCGCCTCCGCCTTTCCTCCTAACGTGATTCTCTCAGAAACGGGAGGGGGGTCAGCGATACCGTCCGACAAGCTGTGACGACTGGTCTCTAAGTAACCTGGCTTAGCATAGGGTGGTCGTTCTATCTTTTCCGGTGTTTTTAAAGGCGGAAGATGAGATACACTCCAGTTTAACATATCCTCAGGAAGGATAAGGCTGTAGTTGCCAAAATCAACGTCTCTCCCTGAGCCTTCAGAAGTCGTGAAATTTCGTCCATAGGAAAAATAATGACGAGTAAAGGAAAGCAGACGAGGACTCAACCTGCATGAAGTTGAAAGACAGAGCCGACTCAACATGGACAGAAACAAACTCCCTGAGGTTTTAGCAACCACATACGGGCCGATGAGTACCGGCGGTCCGACCTACATCGAATCTGGTATGGCTGTTCTCGCTGATACAATATAATTTTTTGGCTGTGTACAATAGAGCGAAATAAATACAGTCTCTAAATAGGTGTGCCGACCCTCTCATACAGGAAATTAGACAGGACCTGCGTCAAATCTATACTCCCCTTCCCCATCACGTTATTACTCTTCGCGATAATCGGTTTTGCCTTGTTCAAGAGCGACTGCAGATCAGTCACCATCTCCCCAGACATCCCCCGCCTCAACCGTTCGCCCAATGTTATTGACGCCCTCGGGGCTCTCCGTTCAGCTTTCGACGCATCCAGGCGCTGGGTATCGACCGACATGTTCTCCTCCTCTTCCGGAGCTGCGTGCGGTGCGTTGTCTGGTTGTTGAGACAA
>QLOM01009109.1:0-13226 GCA_003313785.1 Termitomyces sp. MG148
GGTATGTGCTGTAAACCTGTTTTGATACTCTATTGTAACACGGATATGCCTTTGCTTTGGGATCATAACTGTAAGGGCGACCTCTGGAGGCTATGGCTCAGTCACACAGCTGGCAGAGGGAAATCCAAAGTATATATGAGTAATACAACCATAACTACTCACCTGGCAGAGGAAAATCCAAAGAGAACAAGTCTAGGGATTCCCTATGCCAGGAGTGACACTTCCAAGGCTTTAGAAGCATGGGAAGCAACTGTACAGCATGACAAAAGCCACAATAAATTTTATAATCTAAAAAGGGAAAATAATCAAAAACTCGGAAATTGCCATTGCCAGAGGTCATGCACATGTCTCATGTGACTTGCTTAGTAATTTGGAGGCTAGCCCTTGTGATGACTAAGCCTCTGGAAGCATTGGCTACACTTGTCTGAATGATAACTAAAGAACCAGAGCACCTCAAGGGCTGAGAATAATACTAATAGATGGTGTTGAAAGAATAGAAGCAGTAAAGTAAAGGAGTGACAGCAGAAATAAGGAAATAAATAGAGGAAGAATGAAGGAATAAAGAGAAAGAAGGGAGAGATGAGGAGTCCCCTGACAATAACCAATGAGTATGCATTTGATTGATTTTTCATAGATTTTTGGATTATTCTTGCCCAAGACTAAAACAAAGACCCTGCAACCTATTTTGCAAATGTAAGAATATTTTGGCCTTCTTCCATACCATAATTCATCTGGGGTCACGCTGTTCATGGCTGAGGTCTTTGTTTTCCCATGCAGGTGAGTTGCGGTTATATAGAACTCATCCCAGAGAAATGCTGAACACTTTGCATAGATTCTCATAGCAATGCTTTTACTCATGAGCGTTCAGTGCATTTGTTTGACACATCCAAGACGCACCAAGGTGTAAACTGCACCATGTTACATTGTTATTCCTTGGGAGCAGTACCATACTTCATTTTCTTTTGCAATGATCTCTGAGTCATTCCCTAAGCAAAGTATTCCAACCTTTAGTCCTGTCTCTACTTGTTGTGCTAATATCCAGGCTTTCAGCTTATTGAATGCATCACTTTTCAGCTTCAGTGGAATTGACCAAGGTTTATTTGTGTAGTTGTTGACTATATTCATCATGTAATTATTTCCTGTCCTTGATGTGACATCCTGCTTTCCTGTCAGATTCATCCAGACAATTCCCAGCTTCTGTGTAGCCCTGTGTCCAACTCCTTCCTCTCTGATTTTTGAAACAGGTGTCCTTGCCTGTTTGCCACAAATGCATTCATCACATTGGATGGGAAGTTTGATGGCATACCTTTGATTGTGCCTGACTTTGCCATGTCCAACATGGTTTAGTAGTTTGCGTGACCTAATTGGCAATGCTATGTAATGAGGTTGAGTGATGAATGGACCAAAAGTGCAAATTTGCTATGGAGATTGAGTGCATAGAGATTCTTCATTGGGAGTAGTGTTCCATTTGCAATTGATTCTTTTGTAGTTTCCTTGAATAAGATTGCTTCTGTGCTGCTGAATGTTGTGAAAATGTTTGACTTTTTTGCCATGGAGCTGACTGACAGTAGTCTTATGGTGGCCTTTGGAACGAGTAGTGCATCATCAAGTATCAAGTAGGAGTTGTCTGCCAGATGTAGGTGAATTTTTCTGGTCACAGTTGCAAAGATTATTGATTCACCAACACTGTGGATAGGTTTGTAAATTGGACTCATTCGGTGAGATATGGACAGTAGTGCCTGAGTCTAGGTAAAATGGGTATCTGTCATATGTAGTGGCGTCACTGGAAAGCGTAGTTTCAGGGGTTGTGTATTCTTTCCAATCTATACCGACTACACTCAGCTCCTCCTCCAGTGCCATCCATGCATCAATTTTGAGGCCTTCCACATCCACCAGAGCTCCTGGTATATTGTCAGATGCAAGGCCCGCAAATTTGGTCTTTGTAACTCCAGCTTCAGCATTCACCATATAGGCGGCAAAGGCAGCCGAGTCACCTTCAACAGTGAAAACAGAACCATTTGTGGGGGTGATTGTGAGCCTCAAAGTGTTCTTGTTCTTGTTCTTGTTCTCTCTACAGGCTTTGTAGTAAGCCAGTTGGGCTGATTTGGCCTTGTTGGGGGTTTTTCCAGCCATCCTGCCACTCTCCAGAATACACCAAGGCTTTGTGTGTTCTGTAAAGCTAGTGCATCCATGTAACTTGCAGTTGTTGCATACAAAGTTGTCACGTTGGTTTTGTTGAGATCTTGTGTGTCATGAGCACCATGTGCACTGATTGGTTTCCATCAGGGTCACACTCAGGGCCACATAGAAAAATATGAGAGTATATTATGTGGATGGGAACAACAAACACCCTCAGTTGTTGTATGGAGACTGAGAGTGAGTGCATAGCTACTTACAAGATTATGGACAGATTTACTTATGCATACTATAGATTGACCTCAGTGTAACTTAGGTATGCAAATACAGTCATTGTATGGAGACTAAGGATTGCTCTCAGTGTAACTTAGTGTGCACTTCTAACAGGTTATGGGCTTGTGCTGTGCTGTCCTTTAGGAGTGATGTTTTGACCTTGCTTGACTTATGAGCCACTGCTGTGCTCATC
Organism: Termitomyces sp. MG148; assembly: GCA_003313785.1. Taxonomy (NCBI): domain Eukaryota; kingdom Fungi; phylum Basidiomycota; class Agaricomycetes; order Agaricales; family Lyophyllaceae; genus Termitomyces; species Termitomyces sp. MG148. The sequence goes on from QLOM01009109.1 coordinate 2,603, forward strand.
GATGGCTGAACTAATTGTCCAGCATACTACTAGGCTTTGTCAGGTTCTGCTGACCCAGGGGCTTAGCAAGTCTGAGTGAGGCCTTACAAAGTGGACTCAGACAGGTATGGACACAAACGGGGTCTATCAAGAGCCAAAGGAGTACGTTGGAGCATGGGAGATGCGCTGGGACCAAGGGAAAGCTGGGCAGAATGCGCTGGGATGTACAGTAGGAGGCGCAAGCAGAAGCAAGCACTGGGGCAAAATAGACTAAATGGGAGAGGTCTGGGATGGTTAGTAAATATATAGACGTGCCAACGGTTGTTTCACAGCAAGGGGGATGCAAAGAAGGTTCATGCAGTTAGAATTTTAAGGTTAGACAAGTGCGGAGCCAAGCTGTAGTGAGGCAGAGCCACGTGGAGCTGATTAAGTAGAAGATTGGGAAGTCAAAGGCCAAGATAGAGAAACAAAAGGAGATGGAGCAGAAAAGAAAAGGCAGGAAACAGATAGATTGAAGAGAGAAGTATAGAAGACAAGATACGAGAGATCAATAGATGAGTACAAGGCAATGCAATAGAGACAAGTACAAGACAATGAGATAGGACAAGTAAGTACAAGGCTGAATAGACAAGACCGGATACAAGGCAAAGGATACTGGGAATACTTAGGCAATATCAAGACTACTGTACGAGGTGCTATGGTGGTGCTTATATATTACGGTATGCTAAAATCTGGGGGTCCCAGTACCAGGTCTAAGAATGGACTCCGGGGTTTTAGTGGCGGCCCAGGAAACATAGGAGTAGACAAAGAAGGCCCACAAGTGTTGGTTTGGAGTGCAGCAGTGGCATCGTTGCTTTGGGAGTCGTGGCATTAGTGCTGCATGACTGGCAGGAGCACGTGCAAAGTGTGATGCAGTGAATGATGTGTGGGATCTCAGGCTGATCTGGAGTGATGCATGATGATGCATGATGCAGTGAATAATAGGCGTAATGGAAGGAATGATGTGAGTGAGGTCGTCTGTCATGCCAGTGATGTCTGAGGAGCTGTTGGGGAATATCAGTGATGTTTTGGAGGGGGCCCAGGGTCGTTGGTGATGTCCGGGGAAGCGCTGAGGATTGCCGTGGTGTAATGTGATGGCCAAGTTGGTGGTCTGGCTGGTTTTATCCCAGGGTTGGGTGGTCGTGGAAGTAGTTGCCAGGAAATGAGTTGAGGGTCCCAGGACCAGGGCTCAGGCCCAGAGTAAGTTAGGCAAGTCATGACATCACTCCCCCCCCTTAGCATTGAGACCCTTGAGACATCAGTCAATTATGGCGGTGCAGCTTTGTCATGGGAGTCAAATCCAAAGTCTGATGGCCATCAAAAAGCCCATGCAGGTCATAAAAAATGGGGAGAAGAGAGAAAAAAACTTCTCAATTTTCTGGCTCTCTCCCTCACTATATCGTCTTCTCCTGCTCAATTGTTCACTCCAACCCCTCCCCTCCCTGGTGAGAATAACGTCACAGTCTGGGAGGCATACAAGGCATGCCGGGCGCCCCATGAATGCCACTGGCAAGAGCAGATGGTGGATGCCCTTGTGCAATGTTGTGAGTTGCTGAAGAGTTTACTGTGCGGTTCTCTGATACTTCTGGCAGAGGCAGATATGTGTGCAGCGGCGTCCCAGGGCGCTCCAAGAGGTAGTAGTTTGGTTTGCGTGCTCCCTTGTCCCTTGCAGGTAGTGATTTGTACTCCAGCTTTTTCAGCCCTAGTCCTTTCCATGCTGGGAGTTTTTGGTCATCCTGTGCATTTGGTGCTTGTCCCAGGGGAGTTGCAGCTGGTGCTGGAGGTGCAGAGGATGCCTCAGGCCAGGGTTACTCCCCAGCAGTTTGCGGAGGCACTGGGTCACGCCCAGGGTCCCCCTTCTCTGGAGTAGTGTTGTACGTAGGGGGCTGGTGAGCAATCCCACTTCTTTGAGTTTTGTTATTTGCTGACCTGCCTAGTGTATGTTCTGTGCTTGTTGTGGCGACTCATGTGAGTTCATGGCCTAAGAAGCAGGGTCGTGTTGGGACGCATCAGTGTGCAACGCATGTTGCTCCTGGCACAAATAGTGCTCTATTTTGCGGTTCTGGCAGGCGTTTTGCATGGTGTAGGAGTAGGGTTGGGAAGTGGAGTGGGTGGAGGAGCAGATGGCTCTGGGGGCAAGGGTGCCTACTGGGACAAGAGCAAGGCCATCACAGGCAGGGAGTTTGAGAGGAGGGCACATTATGACTACGGCGGGCAAAGAGCATGTCTCCAGGGTTCAGAGAGGAGAGCAGCAGCAAGGAGGAGGAGGCGGGTCTGCTGGTGGGGAAGATGGGGCCTTCACAAGGAGTATGGTGGGCAATCGGCGCTTGTAAGGGCAAGGCTTGACGTCTGTGGAACTCCTTCCACAGAGTCGGCAATGCAAGGGGCAAGCAAGAGTCAAGCGAGCACAGAGGCGGGCAAGAGTTGGGCAAGAGGCAAGCAAGGCTAACAGAGGGTCGAACAACACTAAATAAGCTTACGGTCGGTTCAGTGGATAGGCCAGAAAAACACTGCTATTGTTCAGCCTGGAGATATTCTATCCCACAGGCTGCCTATATATACTACATTGGTGGCTGTGCTATTACTAATACTGATTACTAATTGGGCCCTGGTATGTAAAGGAGTATGACTAACAATAATCAATGCTGAATAAGGTCCGAGCATATGACTCATCAAGGCTGACTACTACAAGACAGAAGGGGAAAGGGTGGGCCAAGCGGCCAGTCAGATCTACTAGGAATAGGCATATTGTCAGACTAAGCTTGGAATAGGGTTGGACATGGTCCGGAGACCGGTTCCCTGACAGCGCTGCTCTGGCCCCCCAGGACAAGAATAGCGTTGGGCATTGCCATCACCAGAGGCGGGGCTAAGCCAGCCTTCTAAGTGCTCCCGGCAATTAGCATCGCCAATGGCGGCCCTTCCGGCTCCCATGTCTTCTCTCCCCGGTCCTCGCAGCTCATCAGACATTCCCAGGTCATGGCTGACCAGGCATTGTTGGCGATGAACTTAGAGTTGTGTCGGAGGGTGGAGCGGTTGATGGGAAGGTTGGCGCAACATGAGGCAGAGCTAGTCAAGGTGCGTGGAAAGTGCAACAAGGCATGCCAGGATTGACAGGCAGCGATGGAGGTTATGAACGTGTGAGCGGTAGAGGTGCAGGATCTGCAGGCAATGCTTCAGCGGGAGAAGGAGGCATTGGCGGCGCTAAGAGCAGGGAGGGGGGCACTGGTGTTGATCCCCCCCTTGCGGAGCAAGTCCAGCAATTGTTGAGGGCAGTCCAAGAGGCTCAAGGAGCAGAAGAATTGGTGATCCGGCAGTGGGACTGGCTGATGGAGGAGGCGGCAGTGGGGTGGGTGGGCGTTTTTTGTGTGTATTGACCTTTTTACTAGCTGAACAGCTGACTCACCTTCCTCCTAGGTTGGGTCCAGGAGCACCATGTACTGCTTGATGGCACGTTGGCAGTGCAGGCGTTGCTCCAGGAGGGTATGGGGCAAATGCCATTTGACCTGCCACCCAAGCTCAAACAAGGGGTGGTGCAGTTGGAATTGTTGCTGGCAGAGCACTGGCAGAGGAACACTTTTTCCCCAGGGTCTTGGTTAAAGGTAGCAATGGACGCAAGGGAGGATCTGCCATGGCACAAGGACAACATAGCAGCGCTTGTGTTACAGATAGAGGCACCGTTGGCAATTGAGGATGTGGAGCAGCCAGGGGGTCAAGGCGGAGGAGGTTTGGAGAGGAGTGGTTGGGACTGAGGGGGTTGCAAGCTTGTCTTGAGCTTGGGTCACGCCTTGTTTTGTCATATAATGTAGTACTAGCCTGTGTATAGATTTTGTCTCTTTTCTTGTGATTAAATTTTTTCTGTTTTTTCTTCAGACGGGGTAAGGGGAAAAATAAGGGAGTACACAAGGGTCTGGGTGGGAGTTGAATCCCTAGTGAATCCAGAGGTGGAAGCTATGCCCACTAAGGCCGTCTGTGTGATTTAGTCTCAGGGGTCCCAAGGCTTGTCGGAGTGTTGTTGGTGGAAGTTCCAAAGCTTGGCAGGGGTGCCAGCGAGGTTTTTTCAAGGTTCCCAGGTATTGTCCTTAGGTCTGTATCCCTTCCATCATACTAAGTAATGGGGACAGCCCTGGATGAGTTGGGAGTCAAGAATCTGATCAACTTTGTAGTGGTCTTTGCCTTCAATCTTGATTGGTGGGGGTTTACTGGGTCATTGGCCAGGAAAGGGGTCCAGAGCGTGTTTGTCGAGGAGGCATACGTGGAATACTGTTAGGGGACTTCCATTTCTGGAACTTCCTTTTTCAGTTCCTGGAGTTCTCCAGGGATTCCCAGAGATTTCTGGGATGCTTTTGTGCCTTCCGGAAAGTACTATACAGTCATTCCCATGCCTCTGCCACCCACGCTGATGCGCCGTGCCATGGCAGAGGGATTCCTAGACTTGTTCTCTTTGGATTTCCCTCTGCCAAGTGATTAGTTGTTGATACGGCGGCCCGCCGTGATGGAAAGACATAAGAAATATATTATGTTTAACTAGGTACAAAGGAAAACATTAAAAACATGCATAAAACTGCTGAAACCTGTAAGCAAGCATGTTCCATAGCCAAAACCTGTAGGCTGTATGTACCATAGTATTCCGTGCTTCCCGACAATCTTAAAACTGGTCCAAATGTCTAAATCGGAGCACAGATGGTCGAGATATAGGCCTATCTTTGAAAGTCAACGATTTGTTGATGAGAAATAATAGCTGAGGGCTTCCATCAATCAATCAGTGATGAAACGGAGTTAGATATTGATAGGAATAATAACCGAGGAGTGGCTGTGCTGATTTAATCATGGAATGATCTGGAGATGAAAATAGCTTGCGGTACTTGGCAGCCATCATTTGATGATATCACAGAGTGATTCAGTCAGATCATCAGATTGATTCGATAAGATTAGTTGGATCTTGGATCAGGATTAGATTAGGCTAAAGATAGGCTATCTAATCTCGGATCACGATCTGCGATCAGCGCATCAATTCCATCAAACCTTCATGACTTTCCTTCCCAGAGCCCTACAGCACTCAATTATAGTGCTATTCTGCCCCCCTGAGTACTTCCAGACTCCCCGGAACCGTGCGGATACAACAGAAGGACCCTTAGTGGGTCCCGGATGACGGAAACACGGAAATCAGAGGCCGGAAATAGCCTGAAACCGGTTGCCAGAGCAAAAACTTCAATTCAGTAAATTTTATTGAATTGACCCCCAGATGGCTCAAACTTTAGCCTATACCCAGACCAATAGGAGGTTTGTGGACACGCCAATCATGCATGGTCTGTGCACAGGGAAAGGGGTATAAATAGGACAAGGAAAAGGGGGACCCAACTAAGGAAAACCTGTGCAGCTTGGGGTCCCCAGGGAGTAGACTACTTAGGCTAATCAGTAAAGTACTTCAGACCAGCTTTAATAAAGCTTATTGCCTACATTTGTGTGAATTAAGTTTGCTCAAATCAAAGCTTGAACTTTGTTAATCTAGTAAATAAACCATTTGTGTAGCTCAGGGTCCCCAGGGAGTGTGACTACTTAGGCCTATCATTTAGTTGACTTTACTAGGATTGCTTTTTGGTATCTTTTTAGAGACCATTTATATTGTGAACTACTTCAGTTCATTATAATAAGAAACTAAAACTACAAAAACCATTACAACTTCATTACAAGCGTTAGTTTCTGTGTCATAGCCCCACAAAACTCGCAAAAGTAAAGTTTAGTTGTCTACACTGATTAGAGTCCCTCTGATTAGTTCAACAAACCCTACATTTTGCATCATTGTATATTCCTGTCATATTGTACTGTCTCTAATAAACTTCAAATGTCTCTTTGCCAGTTGTATGACTTAGCCACAACCTCCGGAGGTCGCCCTTACAGCAGAACAAGTCTCTTAATCCTAGTCTAGAAGCCTCCTATAGCCACTGAACCTTTTCCAGCTCCTATCTGTTGCTTTTCTACTGGGCTTAAGCACCAACGTTATCTATGTCTCAGCCAGCCACTTCAGAAGCTCTCTTGGACTCCACAGCCTCCGGCGAGAAAGCCTGGACCCACTTACTCCACCTAGAAACACAGATGCAACTCATACAAGCTTCCCTCACCCAGGAAACTGCCAAACTCTGCCACCTCTGCCAAACCACCAAAACCATTTCAGACTCCCTCCACACGCTTCTAGAACACCTCGCTCTGGCAGCAGCTGACCCCTTGCCACCTACTCCGCTGGTGCAATGCCCTTGCACCACGCAATTCCCTCTTCTGGCATGGGAGCGCTCCAACATCCCATGTCCAGCAATTCCTGACATGTACAATGGTAACTGCGTGTCTGGGGAACGTTTCCTCCAATCCTTGTCACCTACATCCAACTCTGCAGTGACAACTTTGTTTCCAATGAGCTGAAGATTGTGTGGGTCCTGTCCTATATGAAGTTGGAATGGGCAGCCACTTATGCAATGAGGGTTTTCCAATGCCCCGGTGGTGTCGGAAGTTTTGTGGACTGGGCCAACTTCAAACAGGAGTTCCAGGACAAGTTTTTTCCCTGGAACCCCACCAAAACCGCCGCATTGGTTCTGCAAGACAGGGATCAGTATGGCCAAGGGAAGCAATCCCTGGACAAGTACATTGATTTGTTCCGTGTGGTGGTAGAGCAGGCCGAGTACCCTGATGGCTTGCAGTTGTGCCTCACCTTTTGGGAAGGGCTCCATCCAATCCTGATGGAGCACATCAACAACCTTGCGGAAGGATGCCCAGCGGACAATTAGGTCCTGTCATGGTACCGGATAGCTCAGAAGCAGTGGCAGCTCATGGAGCTCAAACAGGAGCTCCGCAAAGTTACAACTCCCACTTCCTTCTTGCACTCCCCCGCTCTGCTCTCCTGTTGACCAACTGCTCCGCTTCCGCCGGCATTGTTGGCAGTGCCTCTGCCACCCCCAGTACTACCCCCAAGTGCCCCCATGGACATGGACACTTTCTGGCAGCGCGTGCCTCCTGCTCTTGTGCCAATGCTGTGGTGCACCAGGCCACTTCACCCCTCATTGCCCCTGGGGCCTTGAAGTCCAGTATCTGTTCCCAGAGGAGCAGGAGAAGCTGCTCCTGCAACTCCTGGCAGCCCATGACGTGGCCAGAATCCCCTCTCCAGACACCCCTGCCCCGGAGAGCGTGCATGAGGCCTCTCTCATTACCAGAGAGTCGGAGGAGTCACAGGAGGGTTTTTAGGAATGCAATGGGTGAAAGGTACGCCTCCGTTGCCTAGTGCTAACAGGTTCACATGTCTGTTGGTAGAAGAAATCAATACAACTTCTGTCAACAACTCAGCCTCCCCAACCATAAGCACTACTCCTGACGTACTCAAAGACTCTCTCAAGCCCTCCTCAACCTCTCTCCGGGCACGCACTTCTGCCTGGGAACACCGCTATGTCATAGCGTCCATCCCATTGCCAAACTTGCTCCAGATGAATGTGGAGATCAAAACCACCAACACGCAACAAGCCCAGAGCGTAGTCGCCCTCCTAGACTCTAGAGCGACTGGACTCTTCATGGACACTAGCTACGTGGAGTGGCACCAGCTCACAACTCGACTCCTCCTGTCCTCTATCCCGGTGTACAATGTCAATGGCACTTGTAACAAAGCGGAATCCATCAAGTCTGTGGTGGACCTTGTCCTGCACTACAAATCCTATGCAAAGTGCACCACTTTTGCAGTTACAAGCATTGGCAAGCAGGAGATGATCCCTGGATTTCCCTGGCTCCGGGAGCACAATCTGGAGATTGACTGGGCCTCAGAGGAGATTAGCATGAGTCGGTGCCCCTGGCGCTGTGCCACCTGTGCAAACAAAATGAAGAAGGAGCAGCGCACTGCAATGCAGGAACGTGCAGCTATTCAGGCATGCCAGGTGGGATACCTCCCATTTGTGGACCTTGACCTGCTGGACCCCCCACCTCTGGCGTTCCCTTGTAGAGAGGCCTTCTACAAGGACAACAGACATAGCGGAGGGGACCCCAGCCGGAAAGAAGAACGCAAGAGGGAGTTCCTACCTGCTCTGGACCTGGAGCTTCTGGACAAAGCCATTGAGGTAGGAGACTCATCTATGCCACTATGCTGAGGCCTCCGCCAGCTGCAGAGGAGATCTGGTGATGCCCAAAAGTCACCAAGCACTGTCCTGGTAGATGATAAACTTAGCACCTCACAAATGAGTAGCGTTGGGTGGTTGCTAGTGTTGAGAGAGTCCTGGGCAGGGTCCCAGAAGCCTAGTCTTTTTAGTGGGATTTGGACTTAGAGAAATAAATGAGTTGCTTAGCAATCTAAGCTGGGACCATGCCATTGAGATCCTGCCAGACTCAAAGCCGGCCAACTGCAAGGTCTATCTGCTCATGCCCAAAGAGCAGGATGAGCTCAACGCATTCCTCTGGGAGAATCTAGAGTCCAGACAAATCCACCCCTCAAAGTCCCCGATGGCCTTTCCGGTGTTTTTCATCAAGAAGAAGGATGGTTCCCTCCGGCTAGTCCAGGACTATCATGTACTCAACACAATGACTGTCAAGAACTGCTACCCACTTCTCCTCATTTTGGAGCTGATCAACAACCTCCGGAGTGCATGCTACTTCCTGCTGGGGCTACAACAACATGCACATCCAGGAGGGAGATGAGTGGAAGGCAGCGTTCCAGACCAACCATGGGCCGTTTGAACCCTTGGTGATGTGGACTCACTAACAGCCCCACCACCTTTCAAACCATGATGAACAACATATTCCAGGACCTCATAGCCAACGGCGTGGTATGCGTATATCTCAATGACATCCTCATCTACATCAAGATGTTGGAGGAACATTGTTGGATCACGTGAGTCGTCCTGGACTGTCTCTACCAGCACTAGCTCTACCTCAAGCCAGAGAAGTGTGAGTTTGAGTGGACCCACATCAAGTACCTCAGACTCATAATCTCCCATGGCATGGCAGAGATGGACCTGGTGAAGGTGGCTGGTGTCATGCAGTGGCCTAAATCTGGAACAAAAAGGAAGTACAGGCCTTCCAAGGGTTCACCAACTTCTACTGGCGCTTCATCCAGGATTTCTCCCACCACACTCAGCCCCTCTTTGACCTCACTGAGAAGGACGTCGCATGGTCCTGGAGAGATGTGGAGCAGCGGGCCTTCAATTCCTTGAAGTCTGCCATCACCTCCAAGCCTGTCCTGCTCTTCCTCAACAACAACCGGCCCTTCCGAGTCAAGGTGGACAGTTCTGACTTCACCACTGGCATGGTCCTCTCCTAGGAGTCCCCAGAGAACGGTAAGTAGTACCCCGTTGCCTTCTACTTCAAGAGCCTCAATGCCGCGGAACGGAATTATAAGATCTATGACAAGGAGATGCTCACGATCATCTGGTTGTTGGAGGAGTGGCGCCACTTCCTGGAAGGGGCCCAGCACAAATTTGAAGTCTGGATGGACCACAAGAACCTGGAGTACTTCCAGACGCCCAAAAAGCTCAACCGTTGACAGGCCCGGTGGTCCTTGTATCTTGCCAACTTTAACTTTACACTGCACCACAAGCCCGGTCAAAGCATGAGGAAGCCCAATGCCCTCTCCTAGCGCACCAACCACGGTTCCGGTGCAGGAGATAATGACAACATCACCCCCCTGCGTCTGGAGCTGTTTGCCATTTGTGTGCTCAAAGAGGTGGCAGTCCAGGGAGACAAGGTCAACATACTCTGGGACATTTGCCAAGGTAACTAGGAGAGAATACAGGAGGACTTGGTTGCAAAGGCTGCGCTAGCGCTATGCTCAGGACACCCCTCCAGGGCAAAATCCATACGCACCAACAAGTGGGGGCTGCAAGACAGACTTCTTACCTTCTGGAGGTGCATTGTTGAGCAGCACCACAACTCCTCCATTGCTGGACACCCTGGCCGCTGGAAGATACTGGAGCTGGTCTCCCAGAACTATTGGTGGCTGCAGATGTCATGCTACATTGGCACGTACACTAGCACCTGCAACCTCTGCCTCCGGACAAAGCCCCACTGACGCTTGCCAACCAGCCAACTGCACTCCCTTCCCACACCAGCCACACACTGGAGCATGGCCTTCGTTGACTTCATCGTGGAACTCCTGGATGCACATAGATACAATGCCATCATGGTCATCGTGGATCTCTACAGTAAGTGGGCACACTTCATTCTGATGCACACCACCTGCTTCGCAATGAGTGCTGCCAACTTGTATCAGAAGAACGTCTGGAAGCTCCATGGCCTTTCTGATGCCTATGTCTCCGACTGGGGTCTGCAATTTGTGGCAGACTTCACCCAGGAACTCTACCGTCTCCTGCACGTCAAGCTCTACACGTCCACCGCCTATCAGACCAAGCACGTCAACCAGGAGCTAGAACAGTACCTCTGGCTGTTCTGCAACAAGCATCAGGACGACTGGGATGAGCTCCTTCCCAAGGCAGAATTCCAGTACAACAACCATGTCCACGTGTCTACACAGGTCTCCCCGTTCTTCCTTGCCACCAGCTGACATCCCCGGATGGGCTTCAAACCACACGCATGTGTCAGGGGACTTCCTTTTCCGGCCATCCCGGAGATCTCCGGGACCCTCCGG
>QLOM01009180.1:0-25486 GCA_003313785.1 Termitomyces sp. MG148
ATAGTTTAGTCAGGACTTAGGCTAGTTAAAGAGCACTGGGAGCACTTCAAGAAGTATGCACACTCATATATGTTCATTGTCAACTTGCTTCTAACCCATTTTATTATGACATGTAGGCATAGGAGAGACTTCAAAGTTTGATTTGCATATTTGAGGAAGGGTTCATGAGGTGATGCTTGAAGGGTCATTGACAATTTTGGATATCATCCATTGTGGAAGAGAGAGAGTTCTCATGGATGTGGCCAGGGAGTTTGTCAGGGAACTTCTTTTTTTGGCCACCCCAGAGTTCTCTGGCGGTCTTCAGAGATCCCTGGGATGGCCCGCCCTTTGTCAGATATCTCTGGAATGCTCTCATGCCCTTGTAAAGTACTGTACAAGTATTCTCATGCTTCCGCCCTCATGCTGATGCATCATGCCATGGCAGAGGAATCCCTAGACTTGTTTTCTTTGGATTTCCCTTTGCCAGGTGATTAGTTACTTCCTGTCATACTGTATCAGTTCTAATAAACTTCAGATTTCTCTCTGCCAGTTGTGTGACTTAGCCGCAACCTCTGAAGGTTGCCTTTACAGCAGAACAAGTCTTCTAATTCCAGTCTGGTAGCCTCTTATAGCTGCTAAATATCTTTTGGCTCCTATTTGTTGCTCTCCCACCAGTTTTAAGCACTGTCGCTATCTATGTCTCAGCCCACCGCTTCAGAAGTGCTCCCAGATGCTACAGCCTCTGGTGAGGAAGCCTGGACCCACCTGCTCCACCTAGAAATTCACGTGCAACTTACCTAAGTTTCCCTTATCCAATACACCGCCAAACTCACCCATCTCTGCCAAACCATGGACACCATCTTCAATCCTCTCTGCACCCTTCTCAAATGCATCACTCTTGTGGCATCTGACCCCTTGCTGCCTATCCTGCTGGTGCAATGCCCTCACGCCATGCAATCCCCTGTCCCAACATGGGAGCACTCCAACATCCCATGCCCAGCGACCCCTGACATGTATAACAGTGACCGTGCATCCAAAAAATGTTTTCTTCAGTCTTGCATCACCTATCTTCAGCTTTGTGGTAATGACTTTGTCTCTGATGAGCTGAAGATTGCATAGGTCTTGTCCTACATGAAGTCAGGATGAGTGGCCACCTACATGCTGAGAGTCTTCTGACGCCCCAGTGGCATCTCCAGCTTTGCAGACTGGGCCAAGTTCGAACAAGAGTTCCAGAACAAGTTCTTTCCCTGGAACCCTGCCAAAACTGCTGCGCTGATTCTACAAGACAGGGACCAATACAGCCAAGGGAAGTGCTTACTGAACAAATACATTGACTTGTTCTGTGTGCTAGTAGAGAAGGCTGATTATTCTGATAGCCTGCAACTCTGCCTCACCTTCCAGGAAGAGCTCTATCTGATCTTGATGGAGTGCATCAACAACCTTGTGGAGGGACAACCAGCAGACAATTGGGTTCTTTCATAGTATCAAGTGGCCCAGAAGCAGTGGCAGCTCATGGAGCTCAAGCGCAATCTCCACAAGCCCATTCACCCTATGCTGTCTGCATGTCTGCTTATGACATTTCCCTGTTGAACTGTGGTCCCAGCACTACCAGTGGCAATGGTCACATCATTGGCACCCTCAACACAACCTCCAGGCGCCCCAATGGATGTGGACATCAGCATACCCCCCTCCCCTTCTTGTGTCAACGCTGTGGCACACAAGGCCACTTTGTGTGCCACTGCTCCAAGGGTCTTGAGGTGTGCTACCTCTCCCTGAAGGAGCAGGAGGAGCTACTCCTGCAGCTCCTAGCAGCCAAGGATGCAGCTGGCATGCTCTCTCTGGACGTCTCCATCCTGGAGGAGGCACGAAAGGACTCCCACATCTCAAAAGGCCCAGAGGAGCAGAGGGAGGGTTTTTAGGGGCACAACAGATGAACAGTATGCCCCTGTTGCCTAGTGCTAATTAGCTTGCATGTTTGTTGGTAGAAAAAGTCAATACAGTCTCTGTCAACAGTTCTCTGCCCCCAACTGTAAGCATTGCTCCTGCTGTACTCAACAACTCCCCTCAACTCTCTCCAACACCTGCTCAGAGGATGCATCCCTGCCTGGAAGCGCCGCCTCCCTTACTGCTATGTAATTGCCTCTACTTTGTTGCCCAACTCACTCTGGATGAACATGGAAATTGAGACTACTAACACGCAACAGACCTGGAGTGTCAGAGGACCGGTCTCTGGACCATGTCCAATCCTATTCCGAGCTTAGTCCGACAATACGCCTATTCCTAGCAGATCCAACCAGCCACTCGGCCCACTCTTTTCCCTTCCATCTTGTAGTAGTAAGCCTTGATGAGTCATATGCCCAGACCTTACTCAGCATTAATTATTGTTAGTCATACTCCTTTACATACCAGGGCCCAATTAGTAAACAGTATTAGTAATAGCACAGCCACCAATGTAGTATACATAGGCAGCCTGTGGAATAGAATATCCCCAAGCTGAACAATAGCAGTGTTTTTCTGGCCTATTTACTGAACTGACCATAAGCTTATCTAGTGCTGTCCAACCCTCTGTTAGCCTTGCTTGCCTGTTGCCTGACTCTTGCCTGCCTCTGTGCTTGCTCAACTCCTGCTTGCCTCTTGCATTGCCGACTCTGTGGAAGGAGTTCCGCAGACGTCAAGGGTTCCCCTTACATGGAGCATGTCTGCTTTCCTGGACTCCAAAGCTATGAGGCTTTTTGTGGACACAAGTTATGTTGAACGGCACCAGTTCACCACCTGGCTCCTGCTTGCTTCAATTCCAGTATACAATGTTGACGGTACTTGCAATGAAGCCAGATCAATCAAGGCAGTGGTGGACCTTGTCCTCTGCTACTGGTCCCACACTAAACACACTACCTTCGCTGTCACAAGTATTGGCAAGTAGGACATGATCCTGGGGTTCCTATGGCTTCAGGAGCACAACCCAAAGATTGATTGGACCACCAGTGAGGTGAGCATGAGCTGGTGCCCCCAGCATTGCACCACTTGTGCAGAGGAAGTAAAGAAGGAGCGGCGCACTGCTATGTAAGAACGTGCAGCTATTAGAACATGCTATGTAGAGCACCTTCTCTTTGCCAATTTCAATCTGCTAGACCCACTGCCTCTAGAATTTCCTCATAGGAAGGCCCTTTATGAAGACAACAGACATAGTAGAGGAAACTCCAGTCAGGAAGAAGGACGCAAGGGGGAGTTCCTACCTACGTGGGACTTGGAGCTTCTGGACAAAGCCATTGAGATAGGAGACTGCATCTATGTCACCAACTCCCACTGGTTGTGGAGGAGATCTGGACCAGTCAGACCACATCTCAACAGCTGGCCCAGTTTGCAGCTAACACCCAACTCTGAGCACTCTGGGATGCAGTCCCTGACCACCTACATGACTTCAAAAATGTCTTCTCCAAGGCCTTATTTGACTCTCTCCCAGAATACAAGCAGTGGAACTATGCCATCAAGCTCCTACTGGACTCAAAGCTGGCCTGCAAGGTTTATTTGCTCATGCCCAAGGAGCAGGATAAGCTTGACGCCTTCCTCCAGGAGAATCTGAAGTCTGGACAAATCTGCCCCTTGAACTCTCCAATGGCCTCTCTGGTGTTCTTCATCAAGAAGAAAAATGGTTCCTTCTAGTTGGTCCAGGACTATCATGTGCTCAATGTGATGATGATCAAGAATCGCGATCCACTCTTTCTCATCTCTGAACTGATCAATAATTTCCAGAGCATGCGCTACTTCACAAAGTTGGATGTTCAGTGGAGCTACAACAATGTGCACATCTAGGAGAGAGATGAGTGGAAGGCAGCATTCTGGACTAGCCATGGGCTGTTTGAACCCCTAGTGATGTTTTTTGGACTCACTAACAGCCCCACTACCTTCCAGATCATGATGAACAACATATTCTGGGACTTGATTGCAGACAGAGTAGTCTGTGTGTACTTCAATGACATCCTCATCTACACCAAGACATTGGAGGAGCATTGTTGAGTTACACAGATTGTCCTGGACTGTTTCCGCCAGCACCAGCTCTACCTCAAGCTGGAGAAGTGTGAGTTTGAGCAGACTCATATCAAGTATCTTGGGCTCATTATCTTCTATGGCATGGCAGAAATGGACCCAGTGAAGGTGGCTGGCATCACACAGTGGCCAGAGCCCTAGAGCAAGAAGGAAGTGCAAGCCTTCCTGGAGTTCACCAACTTCTACTAGCATTTCATCCAGGACTTCTCCCATCATGCACACCTCTTCTTTAACCTCACCAAAAAGGACACTGCCTGGACTTGGGGCAATGCAGAGCAGCAGGCTTTTGACACCCTCAAGTCCATCATCACGTCGAAGCTAGTTCTGCTCTTCCCAGATGATGACTGACTCTTCCACATCAAGGCCAACAGCTCTGACTTTGCAACTGGTGCAGTCCTCTTCCAACAGTCCCCAGAGGACAGTAAGTGGCACCCCATAGCCTTCTATTCCAAAAGCCTCAATGCTGTGAAGCAAAACTATGAGATCCACAACAAAGAGATGCTTGTGATCATCCAGTTATTAGAGGAATGGTGCCACTTCCTGAAGAGAGCTCGACACAAGTTTGAAGTCTGGATAGACCACAAGAACCTGGAGTATTTCCAGACAGCCAAGAAGCTTAACCTTTGCCAGGCCCAGTGGTCTCTGTACCTCACCAACTTTGACTTTATGTTGCACCACAAACTAAGGGAAGCCTGATGCCCTGTCCCAGTGCACTGACCATGGCTTTGGAGTGGAGGACAATAACAATATCACTCTCCTGCACTTGGAGCAATTTGCTATTCATGCGCTGGAAGGGGTGGCTGTGCAAGGAAACAAGGTCAACATCCTCCAGGACATCTATTGAGGCAACAGAAAAGGCATGCAAGAAGATTTAGTTGCCAGAGCCATGCTAGCGCTATGCTTAGGACGTTTCTCTGGTGTAAGGTTTGTGTGCACTGACAAGTGGGGCTTGCAGGACAGTCTTTTCACCTTCCAAGGGCAGATATACCTGTACAGTAAATGGGCCCATTTCATTCCTACACACATGACCTGCTCTGCAATGGACACGGCCAACCTGTACCAAAAGAACTTCTAGAAGCTCCATCTCTTCGACACCTATGTCTCTGACTAGGGCTCTCAGTTTGTAGCGGACTTCACTTCAGAGCTCTACCGCCTCCTATATGTCAAGCTTCACACATCCGCTGCCTATCACTCACAGTCCAATGGACAGACCAAGCATGTCAACCAGAAACTGGAACAGTACCTCTGGTTATTCTGCAATAAGCAATAAGATGACTGGGATGGGCTCCTCTCCAAGGCCAAATTCCAGTACAACAATTATGTCCATGCCTCCACGCAGCATTCCCCGTTCTTCCTGGACATTGGCCAGCACCTCCAGATGGGCTTCAAACCATGCGTATGGCAATTGGAGAACAAGTCCATCAACAACTTTGTCAACTGCATGCAGAAGGCACAAAAGGTGGTGGAAGCTGTGCTGACCAAGGCAAAGGACAACATGGCCTGCTACTATGACTGAGGACAAACCCCAGCCCTCCAGTACAAGCCCAAGAATTGGGTTTACCTGGACATGGCTCTCTCAGAAGCTATTACACTGGCAACTGAGGCCATACATAGTTGAGTGCCAGGTCAGACCCCTGGCCTATCAGCTCTAGTTACCTGCCAGCATGCGCCACCTACACCTGATTTTCAACGTGGTCAAGCTCTTGCCCGCCTCAGACAATCTTATTCTTGGTTAATATGCCCCACTTCTGCTGCCTCCAGTCATTGCCAATGACAGCCTGGAATATGAAGTGGAGAAGATCTTTGATAGTCATTTCTTCCAATGCAAGCTACAGTACAAGGTCAAGTGGAAGAGCTACGGTATCAAAGACAACTCCTGGAAACTCGCTGAAAATGTCCACATGCCCGCCCTTGTGAAGGACTTCTACTGCAGTCACCCTGAGGCTCCCTGGGCCATTCAAGGCATCTACTTTGTCTCCCCAGCTGATTGCGTGGTCCACAACCTGTTCCACCCAGTGCATTGAGACGCTGCACTCTAGGAGGGGGGTGACATCAGAGGACTTCCTTTTTTGGCCACCCTGGAGTTCTTTAGTGGTCTCCAAAGATCCCTGAGACAGCCTGCCATTTGTCAAATATCTCTGAGACACTCCCACACCCTTGTAGAAGTACTATACAGTTGTTCTCATGCCTCCATCCCCATGCTTGTTAAGGGACCACCTTTTCTTCCCCTTCTATTTCCTTGATTCTCCCCTTGTTCTCTGTCTCTGGACATTGCTTCTGGCCCTACAAGTGACTAGGTTCAATCTATGATTCATATTTCTTCTCAATTTTTATTATCTTACATGTTTTCCTTGTTTTTTAGTCATTCCTTGCTCTGTTGTCAGTGTTATGGTCACAGTCAGGTGACATCACACCTTGGGGAATGGTCAGCTGACAATTCACCATCATTTGATGTTTGCATGACCTCTGGCAATGGCAATTTGTTTTTGATTATTTTTGGAGATTTTCCCTTTTTTAGATTATAAAATTTATTGTGGCTTTTGTCATGCTGTATAGTTACTTCCCACACTTCTAGAGCCTTGGAAGCATCACTCCTAGCATAGGGAATCCCTAGACTTGTTCTCTTTGGATTTCCCTCTGCCAAGTGAGTAGTTATTGTTGTATTACTACATATATTTTGGATTTCCCTCTGCCAGCTGTGTGACTGAGCCATAGCCTCCAGAGGTTGGCCTTACAGCAGAACAAGTCTCTACATATCAGTCTAGGAGCCCCCTTTAGCCTGATTGAGCCCTTTCTTGCCTCTTTAGGTCACTCCCCCACTGGATTACCTCCTGCCCCTCTGTTGCTTCTATGACCAAACGAGCCTCCTCAAGACCTCCCTTGGATGCTTCTGCCCCTCAGGATGATGCCTAGGGTTGCTTGCTTGCTCTGGAGACTCAGATGCAGACCACTCAAGCTTCTCTCACCCTCCACACCACCAAACTTGCTGGATTACATTAGCCACAGACACTATCTCTCAGTCTCTTCAGGCCCTCTTAGAGCACCTCCCTCTCACTCCTACCCCTCCTCAGACACCTCCAGTTAGGGCTGACACACCTCCAGTCACTTGCTTTGAGGCCTCCCCCCTTGTTTATGCCAACATTTCTTGTTCTGCATTCCCAGATGCTTTCAATAGTGATCGAGCCATGGACGAGCAATTCCTGCAGTCATGTGTTACCTACCTTCAGCTCAGTGGTGAGGCCTTTCCTTCTGATGCTCTCAAAATTGCTTAGGTTCTTTCCTATATGAAGTCTGGGCAAGCCTTGACATAACTACCTCTTGCTCCACCTTACATGTGTCTTTACCTGCTCGTCCTCCTATTCCACATTCCTTTCCATTTTGTGCTCTATCCCCAGCTCAGGTACCTGCAGCATGTCCTCTTCCTCTGGGAGTTTCCATGGAAGCCAATGCCTTCTACCAACGTTCTTCTCTTCCTCTCCTCTCTTGTTGCTGTGGAAAGCCTGGTCACTTTGCTTGATATTGCCCTCAGGGGTTGTAGGTGTGCTATCTCTCAGCCTTAGAGCAGGAAGAGCTCCTTCTCCAGCTCCTGGCTGCTAGAGATACCCAGGGAAACCCTTTCTCAGATGCACAGATTGAAGCAGAACCCTTGAATAAGTCTGTGGGTTCTGTGGAGGCTGTAGTGGAACATTTGGATGAGTTCTTAGGCTCTACAGGGGAGGGTTTTCAGTAGAGCAACAGATGAGTTGTATGCCTCTGCTGCCTGGTGCCAATCAGTTCATGTCTACCAGTAGAATCTTCCAATATATCATTTCCTGTCAACAATTCTCTGGCTGAAATTGTAAGCACCCCCTCTGACATATAAAATACCTCCTTGGTTAAAGCCTCAGTTGAGACCTCTCCTCTTCCCTCTTCTGTCTGACACCCATGTGTCCTAGCTTGGAAACAATGCCTTCCTCATTGCTTTGTTGTTGCCTCTACTCTCTCTTCTAATTCTCTGCATCTAAATGTGGAGATTGAGACAACTGATACTCAGCAGACTCGGAGCATCATAGCTCTCTTAGACAGTGGCGCTACTGGACTTTTCCTTGATACCAACTATGTGGAACAACATCAGCTCACTATTCAGCCTCTCTTTCACCCTATCCCAGTCTATAACATTGATGGTATGCTCAATGAAGCTGGATCCATCTGTTCAGTGGTGGATTTAGTTCTTTGTTACCAGACTCATTCTGAGCATGCAGTCTTTGCAGTCACCAGCCTTGGAAAGCAGAATATGATACTTGGATTCTTCTGGCTGCATGACCACAATCCTGAGATTGACTTGGCCAAGGGTAAGGTGAGTATGAGCCGCTGCCCTCAACAGTGTTCCACATGTGCCAAGAAAGTTAGGGAGGAGTGCAGAGCATCAGTCCATGAGTGTGCTGCTATATGTGCTTGTCAAGTCAGACACCTCCTCTTTGCAGACCTTGACCTACTGGATCCTCCTTCTTTAGTGTTTTTCTATAGAGAGGCCCTCTATGAGGACGTTCAAGGTGTGGTGAGCAAAACTCAGCTGGAAGATAGATGCAAGGGTGTATTTGTGTGTGCTCCTGACTCAGAGTCTCCAGACAAGACTATTGAGACAAGTGATAGAATTTACGCAACTATGTTACAACTTCCCTCAACTGTGGCAGAGATTAGAGCTAGCCAGACCACTTCCCAGCAGCTAGCTCAGACATTTGCTGCTAACTCTGCTTCTAAGTCATTCTAGGATGCGGTTCCTCATTACTTGCAGGACTTTGAGGATGTTTTCTCTAAGGCATCATTTGACTCCCTGCTGGAGCGCAAGCAGTGGAACCATGCTATTGAGCTCACTCCCAAAGCTGAGCCCTCTAGCTGCAAGGTCTATCTTCTCTCACCCCAAGAACAGGATGAGCTCAATGCCTTTTTGCAGGAGAATTTAGACTCTTGTCGCATCTGCTCCTCAAAGTCCTCAATGGCTTCTCCAGTCTTCTTCATTACAAAGAAGGATGGATCTCTACATCTAGTTCAGGACTATTGAGTCTTGAATGTGATGACTGTAAAGAATTGCTACCCCTTACCACTCATTTCTCATTTCTGAGCTTGTTAACAACCTCCAAAGTGCACACTACTTCACCAAGTTGGATGTCTGCTGGGGCTACAACAATGTGTGCATCAAAGAAGGTGATGAGTGGAAGGCAGCATTCTGAACAAATTGTGGACTCTTTGAGCCTCTGGTGATGTTCTTTGGCCTTACCAATAGCCCAGCCACCTTCTAGACCATGATGAATGACATCTTCCAAGACCTCATAGCAGAGGGTGTTGTATGTGTATATCTTGACAACATCCTCATCTTCACCAAGACTCTAGAGGAGCATTGTCAGATCACACACATTGTGCTGAAACATCTCTGCCAACACCAGCTCTATCTCCAGCCAAAGAAGTGTGAATTTGAGCAGACTAAGGTTGAATACCTTGGCCTGATCATTTTCCATGGAATGGCTGAGATGGACCCAGTCAAAGTAACTGGTGTGGCAGAGTGGCCAGAGCCCAAGAACAAGAAGGAGGTTTAGGCCTTCTTGGGCTTCACCAACTTCTACCGGAAGTTCATTGAGGATTTCTCACACCATGCCTGGCCTCTATTTGATCTCACCACTAAGGACACTCCTTGGCACTGAGATGTGGCACAGCAGACCACCTTTGATGCTCTCAAACAGGCTGTCACTTCAAAGCCTGTCCTCCTATTCCCAGATGATGACTCTCTCTTCTGCATTGAAGCCAACAGCTCAGATTTTGCTACTGGAGCTGTTCTCTCTCAGCAGTGAAAAAAAGATAGTAAGTAGCATCCTGTAGCTTTCTACTCCAAGAGTCTAAATGCAGTGGAGTACAATTATAAAATCCATGACAAGGAGATGTTGGCTATTATTTGGTCATTTAAGGAGTGGCAACATCCTTGAGGGTGCCAGGCATAAGTTTGAGGTGTGGACTGATCACAAGAACTTAAAGTACTTTTGGATGGCCAAGAAACTTAACTGCCGACAAGCTCAATGGTTCTTGTATTTGGCCAACTTTGACTTTGCATTGCATTACAAATCTGAGCAAAGCATGAGCAAGCCAGATGCACTTTCTAGGCAAGCTGATCATGGTTCAGGAGCTAGCAACAATGACAATATTGTACACCTGAAGCCAAAACTCTTTGCCATCTATGCTCTAGAGGGTGTAGTTGGCCAGGAAGAAGAAGTGGGCATCCTTTGGGATATCTACCAAGGTAACCAAGAGGGTGCTCAAGAAGATCTGGTAGCCAAGGCTGCTCTGGCCTTGCATGCTCAAGAGAGAGCTGGAGTAAAGTTAGTCCACACTGATGAGTGGTCTTTGGAGAACAGTCTTCTTACTTTCCAGGAGAGCATCTATGTTTCCAGCCTACCTGACCTCCAGAGGCAGATTGTTGAGCAGCATCATGATTCTCAGATTGCAGACCATCTTGGCAGATGGAAGACACTGGAGCTGGTTTCTCAGAATTACTAATGGCCTCAAATGTCATGGTATATTGGCTCTTACACCTCCACCTATGACCTCTGCCTACAAACTAAATCTTGTTGCTAGCCTCCCATGGGACAACTTCATCCTTTGCCTATTCCAGCAGAGCGTTGGAGTGTAGCTTCAGTAGACTTCATTGTTGAGTTACCAAATGCTCATGAATATAATGCAATCATGGTGGTAGTAGATCTCTGTAGCAAGCGGGCTCACTTCATTCCAACACACACCACTTGCTCTGCCATGGGCACTGCTAACTTGTACTAGAAGTATGTCTGAAAACTCCATAGGATGTCAAATGCTTACCTTTCAGACTATGAACCTCAGTTTGTGGCAGAGTTTACCAGAGAACTGTATTGTCTGCTCCAGGTCAAACTCCACACCTCCACTGCTTACCACCCCCAGTCTGATGGCCAGACTAAGCATGTCAACCAAGAGCTAGAACAGTATTGATATAGCGGCTCACCGTTGCAGAAACATGAAAGAAAATATAACATTATTCATGGAGGTACAAAAGAAATATAAAACATGTCTAAAAAAATGCTGAAACTTGTAAGCAAAACATGTGCCAACAGCCAAAAACCATAGGCTAGATGCACCATAATGTTCCGTGCTTCCCGACAATTCTAAAACTGGTCCAAACATGTAAAACGGTGCACAGACAGTTGAGATATAAGCAGATCTTTGAAAGTCAACAATTTGTCAATGAGAAATGATAGCTGAAAGCTTCTATCAATCAATCAGTGATGATACAGAATTAGATTTTGATGGAATGATAACCAAGATGTGGCAGTGCCAAAAGAAGCTAATTTGATCATGGAAAAGCCCGCAATCAAAGAAGAGCTGAAAATAGCACAGCACTTGGCAGGCCATCAATTGTTCCGATCACAGAACAATTCAGACAGATTATCAGATTGATTTGATAAGATTAGTCGGATCTCAGATCAGGATTAGATTAGACTATCTAATCCTGGATCAAGATCTAATTACCAAAATCACTTCTAAATTAAGAACTGATGGAATCAATCAAGATCCCAGATTACGAGCTGCGATCAGATCATCAATTCCATCAAACCTTTGTCAATTCCATCAAACCTTTGTGACTTTTCTTTTTGGAGCCTTACAGCACTCAATAATGATGCTATCCCATCCTCCTGGGCACCTCTGGACTTTCTAAAACCACGCAAACATGATGGAGGGACCCTTAGTGGGTCTTTAATGCCAGAATTATGGAACCAGAGGCCAGAACTAGCCTGAAACAGGCTGCTGGAGTAAATTTTAGCAATTCAGTAAATTTTATTGAATTGGCCCCTGGATGGCTAAAACCTTAGCCATTATCTGGACCAATCAGAAGCCTACAGACCCCCAGATCATGCATGGTCTATGCACACCAGCAGGAGTATAAATAGGGCAGGAAAAGGGGGACCCAGGCAAGGAAATACCTGTGCAGCTCGGGGTCTCCAAGAAGTAGACTACTTAGGCTAATCAGTAAAGTACTTCAAACCAGCTTTAATAAAGCTTATAGCCTACATTTGTGAGAACTAAGTTCACTCAAACTAAAGCTTAACTTTGTTAATCTAGTGAATAAACCATTTGTGTGGCTCGAGATCTCCAGGGAATGTGACTGCTTAGGCCTATCATTTAGTGGACTTCATTAGGGTTGCTTTTTGGTATCTTTTTAGAGACCTTTTATTGTGTGGACTACCTTGGTTCATTATAATAAAACTTAAACTACAAAAACCATTACAACTTCATTACAAGTGTTAGTTTCAGTGTCATAGCCCCACAAAACTCATGAAAGTAAAGTTTAGTTGTCAACACTAATTGGAGTCCCTCTGATTAGTTCAACAAACCCTACATTTTGCATCAATATTCTAGGAAGTAACCCTCTTCAATGCATTAAGTTTATCGTTAAGAATCAGTGTAGATTAGAAGTAACTAATACTCTAAGAAAGCCTGCAAATTTTGCAGCAACAATATCAGAGTCGGAGGTAGATGAGGAGTGTTTGCAATGGTGACAATGTTCCTTGGCTGCATGAATGATCTTGTCTTTGATCTTTTGAGGCATGTCTGTGACACATCAAGAGGAGTAGTGTCAGAAAGACTACAATGATGGCATGTGTCCTTGCCCTGAGTTGAGCCAGTCATACCTCTGTGGTTCCTCATCATCTGAATCAGCCTGAGTGACCTTCCTCTTTATGAGGATGGAGTCAACCACATCAACAGTAGCAGGAGCATAGCCAAGAGCAGTGAGGGCCTCATTGGCAGAGATGATGTCCTGAATGTATACTGAGACTAGTTTTCCAATGTCATGAATGGGATTGTAAAGATGCTGTTTGAGTTCAAAGCGCTTCTCATGGGTGTCCTTCTGGAATTCATTCTTGAGAGTGGTCCAGACAGCATTGGCAGTTTGAGCAGGAGTGGTGTTCTTGAAATGGGCATGAATGATGTCAGTGGAGTAGATGGTTTTGCAAAGGGTGGCATGAGCTGACTGGTCATCCTTGTGCCAGATGGTAGCACCAGAAGAATCATCAGGGCAAGAGGTCTCACCCTTGATGTGTGACAAAATATCATGTCCAATAAATGTCATCTCAAGCTCTGTAACCCAAGCACCATAATTTGAGCCATTGAACTTGTTGTCTGAGTTGAATGTGCAAAGCATCTTGTAGTAGGAAGTGCTATAGTTGGTGGAAGTAGGGCTGCATCTTTGCACTCTCACCACTATTTTTGCTGCACTGGTGAGCACAGTTGCCCTCTCACTATACAATACTCATTTGTTCTTCTGCAGAGTAGCATTGTTTTCCTGGTATTTTGATAACAGACATTATTAGCTGCAACGTTACTTGCAAAGTAAGACTCTCACACTCTGGATAATGAGCAACATTATGTCATGGCAGCTCTCACCAGATAAAACTTGCTACCAGACAAGGAGTGATTCCTAGATAGCAAGTTTTTATCTCTTGTAAGCTGAATGCTTGAAAAATGCATTCCATGGCTAACTCACCATTACATATTTGTTGTGATCAGATTTTCATAGCTTAGCCCCCTTTTTTCACACCACCCACCTCTCCCTCATTTTACATCACCTCACTTGGATTCTTACATACTTTTTGCTTTTCTTGGACCTTTGATTTTTCTTTCTTTGAACTTTTGTTTCTTTTTTCAGATTATTAATTTATTTTTAGTTAGACAAACATATTGTATTCAGACCTCACTCATTTTAATTTATCAAAATGAAAAGATTGGCCTGCAAAAGGGCTGTTTTCTGCTGAACACTAGATCTACCCTTTGTCAAAGTAAATGGGATGAGCCTCAAATGACATCACTGTAAGGGCAACCTCCAGAGGTTGTGACTAAATCACACAACTAGCAGAGGGAAATCTGAAGTTTATTAGAGACAGTAAATACAACAGGGAAATAACTAATCACTTGGCAGAGGGAAATTCAAAGAGAACAAGTCTAAGGATCCCTCTGCTGTGGCATGGCACATCAGTGCAGGAGGTGGAGGCATGAGAATGACTGTACAGTACAGTACTTCTACAATGGTGTGGGAGCGTCCTGGAGAAATCCAACAAAGGGTGGTGTAAGGGCAACCTCCAAAGGTTGCGGCTAAGTCACACAACTGGCAGAGGGAAATCCAAAGTTTATTAGAGACAGTAAGTACAACAGGAAAATAACTAATCCCTGGCAGAGGAAAATCTAAAGAGAACAAGTCTAAGGATCCCTCTGCCGTGGCATAGCGCATCAGTATGGGGGCAGGGGCATGAGAATGACTATACAGTACTTCTACAATGGTGTGGGAACATCCCAAAGAGGTCCTGGAGATCTCTGGGGACCACCGGAGAACTCCGGGGTGGCAAAAAAAGAGAAGTACTCTGACATCACCTCTTCCTTAGAGTGCAGCATCTCGACGCACCAAGTAGAATAAGTTGCGGACTGTGCAGTCAATTGGGGAGATGGAGTAGATGCCTTGGATGGCACGGGGAGCCTTAGGGTGGCTGTGGTGGAAGTCTCTCACGAGGGCGGGTGCATGGACGTTTTCAGCAGGTTCCTAGGAGTTGTCTTCAATACTGTAGCCCTTCCACTTGACCTTGTATTGTAACTTGCATTGGAATAGATGACTGTCGAGGATCTTCTCCACTTTGTACTCTGGGCAGTTGTTGACAATGACTGGCGGTGGCAGAGGTGGGGCACATCTGCTGGGAATAGGATTGTCCAGAGTGGGCAAAAGCTTGACCATGTTGAAGACCAGGTGCAGGCATCGCATGCTGGTGGGCAACCAGAACCTGTAGGCTAGCGGCCCTACTTGGTGCTTGACCACATATGGCCTCAGCTGTCAGTGCGAGAACTTCTGGGAGGGCCAAGTGGTCACAATATCAGAGGCGTTCAAGTAGACTCGGTCTCTGGGCTTGTGGGCTGGCAAGCGTTCTTGGTCATAGTAGCGGGCCATGTTGTCCTTAGCCTTGGTCAGGGCAGCCTCTGCCTCCTCTTGTGCCTTCCGCATGCGGTCTACAAACTCGTTGACAGACTCATTTTCTGATTGCTGTACATGCGGTTTGAAGCCCATTTGGGGGTGCCTGCTGGTGTCCAGGAAGAATGGAGAGTGATGCATGGATGCGTGGACGCGGTTATTGTACTGGAACTCAGCCACCAGACATCCAACTTTGTGAAGTAGCGCGCACCCCAGAGGTTGTTGATTAGCTGGGAGATGAGGGGGAGGGGGTAGTGGTTCTTGACAGTCATTGCATTGAGCATGCAATAATCCTGGACCAACCAGAGGGAGCCATCCTTCTTTTTGATGAAAAACACTGGAGAAGCTATCGGGGACTTTGAGGGGTGGATTTGTCTGATCTCCAGATTCTCTTGGAGGAACATGTCAAGCTCATCCTGCTCCTTGGGCACAAGCAGGTAAACCTTGCAGTTGGCTGGCTTTGAGTCTGGCAGGAGCTTGATAGCATGGTCCCACTGCTTGCATTTTGGGAGGGAGTCAAACGAGGCCTTGGAAAAGACGTCCTCAAAGTTGTGCAAGTGGTCGGGGACCACATCCCAAAACGCCTGGGGCTGAGCATTGGCTGCAAAGGCCTGGGCCAACCGCTGAGAGGTGGTCTGGCTAGCCCAGATCTCCTCCGCCACCAGCGGTGGTCGTAGCGTGGTGGCATAAATGCGGTCTCCTACCTCAATGGCTTCATCCAGGAGCTCCGGGTCCTGTGCAGGCAGGAACTCCCCCTTGCATCCCTCGTCCTAACTGGGGTTTCCTCCGCTGTGTCTGTTGTCCTTGTTGAAGGCCTCCCTATGAGGGAATGTCAGAGGTAGGGAATCCAGCAGGTTGAGGTGCCCTATGGGGCACACCCTGATAGCTGCACGTTCCTGCATAGCAGTGCGCCGCTCCTTCTTCACTTCTTCTGCGCATGTTGTGCAGCACCGGGGACACCAGCTCATGCTTACCTCTCCAGTCATCCAGTCAATCTCCAAGTTATGCTCCTAGAGCCACGAGAATCCCAAGATCATGTCCTGCTTGCCTATACTCATGATGGCAAAGGTGGCGCACTTGGCATAGGACTGGTAGCAGAGAACAAGGTCCACCATGGACTTGATGGACTCCGCTTTGTTGCAAGTGCTGTCAATGTTTTATACTGGGATCGGGGCAAGCAGGGGTTGGGTGGTGAGCTGGTGCCGTTCTACATAGCTAGCGTCCACAAAGAGCCCTGTGGCTCTGGAATCCAGGAGGGCTGACATGCTCTGAGTCTATTGTGTGTCAGTTGTCCTGATTTCCACGTTTATCCAGAGCAAGTTGGGCAATGGAGTGGAGGCGACTATGTAGCGGTGGGGGAGGCAACGCTCTCAGGCAGGGAGGCACATTCAGGCCGGCGTCGAAGGCGGCGGAGGAGGGTTGTTGGGTATGGCAGGGGCGGTGCTTATGGTTGGGGGTAAAGAGCTGTCGACAGAGACTGTATTGACTTCTTCTATTGATAAACATGCAAACCAATTACCACTAGGCAGCGGGAGTGTACTGGTCACCTGCCACGCCCCTAAAAACCCTCCTTCTGCTCATCTGGGCCTCCCAAAATGTGGGATTCCTCCTGTGTTTTCTCCAGGGTGGGAGTGTCCAGAGAGGGCATGCCGGCCATGTCTCTGGCTGCCAGGAGCTGCAAGAGTAGCTCCTCTTGCTCTTCCAGGGAGAGGTAGCGCACCTTGAGACCCCTGAGGCAGTGGCACATGAAGTGACTCTGCGCGCCACAGGATTGGCAAGAGAAGAAGAGAGGGGCATGCTGTTGGGAGGCGTCCACATCCATCGGAGCGCCAAGATGTAATTCTAGGGACGCTGGTGGCACGACTGCTGCCATGGATGGTGCCAGGGCCATGGGCCTGCAATGGAACATTGTGAGCGGTTGTGTAAGCGGTGCAGGCTTGCGGAGGTCACTCTTGAGCTCTATGAGCTGCCATTGCTCTTGGGCCACCCAGTACCACAAAAAGACCTGGTTGTCCACTGGCTGTTCCTCCACGAGGTTGTCAATGCGCTCCATCAGAGCCGAGTGGAGCCCTTCCTAAAAGGTGAGGCAAAGTTGCAGGCCATCAGGGTACTTGGCCTGCTTGACCAATGCACAGAACAAATCAATGTACTTGTCCAGCAAGCATTTTCCTTTGCTATACTGATCTCTGTCTTATAGGATCAGCATGGCAGTTTTGGCAGGGTTCTGGGGAAAGAACTTGTCCTGGAACTCCTGTACTCGGCCCAGTCCACAAAACTAGAGATGCCACCAGGGCGTTGGAAGACCCTCAGCACATAGGTGACCGCTCATCCTGACTTCATATAGGACAAGACCCACGCAAATTTCAGCTCGTTGGATATGAAGTCATTGCCGCAGAGCTGGAGATAGGTGACACAAGATTGGAAAAAGTGTTCCCTAGACACACGGTCACCATTGTATGTGTCAGAGGTTGCCAGGCATGGGATATTGGAGTGCTTCCGCACTGGAATGGGGGATGGCGCAGCATGAGGGGGCTGTGCCAGCAGGATAGGCAGCGGGAGGTTAGGTGCTGCCGGGGTAAGTCATTTGAGGAGGGTGCGGAGAGAGTCGGAGATGGTGTTGGTGGTTTGATGGAGATGGGTGAGTTCGGCAGAGTGTTGTGTAAGGGAGGCTTGTATGAGTTGCACCTGCATTTCTAAGTGGAGCAGGCAGGTCCAGGCTTCCTTGCCAGAGGCCGTAGCATCTGGGAGCGCTTTTGGAGCGGTGGGCTGAGACATAGATAATGATAGTGCTTAAAACTGGTGAGGGAGCAACAAATAGGAGCCGGGAGATATTCAGCGGCTATAGGGGGCTACCACACTGGGATTAGGAGACTTGTTCTGCTGTAAGGGCAACCTCCAGAGGTTGCAGCCAAGTCACACAACTGGCAGAGGAAAATCTGAAGTTTATTAGAGACAATAAGTACAACAGAAAAATAACTAATCACCTGGCAGAGGGAAATCCAAAGAGAACAAGTCTAAGGATCCCTCTGCTGCAGTGTGGTGCATCAGTACAGGGGCAGGAGCATGAGAACAACTATACAGTACTTCTACAATGGTACAGGAGCATCTTGGAGAGGTCTGACAAAGGACGGGCCATTCTGGAGATCTCCCAAGACTGCCGGAGAACTGTGGAGTAGCCAAAAAAGGAAAGTCCCCTAACAGGTGGGCTATCCTGGAGATCTCTGAGAACTGCTGAAAAACTCTAGAGTGGCCAAAAAAGAAAGTCCTCTGACATTACTCCTCCTCTAGAGTGTGGCATCTTGATGCACCGGGTAGAACAAGTTGCGGACCACATGGTCAGCTGGAGAGACCAAGTAGATGCCTTGAATAGCGTGGGGAGCTCCAGAGTGACTGCGGTAGAAGTCCTTCACAAGAGTGGGCACATGGACATTTTCAGCAGATTTCCAGAAGTTGTCTTCAATACTGTAGCCCTTCTACTTGACCTTGTACTGTAGTTTGCACCGGAATAGACAACTGTTGAAGATCTTCTCTACTTCATACTCTGGGCCATTGTCAACAATGACTGGAGGCGGCAGAGGCGGGGCACATTGACTGGGGATAGGATTGTCTGGGGCAGATGAGAGCTTGATCACGCTGAAGACTGGGTGTAGGTGGCGCATGCTGGCAGGCAACCAGAGCCTGTAGGCCAGTGGTCCTACCTGATGCTCAACCATGTATGGCCCTAGTTGCTAGTGCAATAGCTTTTGGAAGGGCTCGGTGATTGCGATATTGGAGGCGTCCAGGTAGACACAGTTTCTGCGCTTGTACTGGGGGGCCGGTGTATGCTCTTGGTCATAGTAGCAGGCCATGTCATCCTTTGCCTTGGTCAATGCAGCTTCTGCCTCCTCCTGTGCCTTTTGCATGTGGTTGACAAACTTGTTGACGGACTTGTTCTCTGATTGTTGTGTGTGTGGTTCACAGCCCATCTGGGAGTGCCTGCCAGTGTCCAGGAAGAACAGGAAGTACTGCATAGAGGCATGGACATGGTTGTTGTACTGGAACTTGATCTGGAGAGACTGCAATTGACCTGTCAAAAGGTGTCAGTGGGGTTTTGTTCAGGAGCAGAAGTCACAAATACTGGTGTAGGAGCTTATGTAGCAGGACATATGTGGCCACCAGTAGTTCTAGGAAATGAGTTCCAATATCTTCCACCTACCAGGGTCCCCTATGACACGGGAGTTGTGGTGCTGCTCAACAATGCATCTATAGAGGTCCAGGTCATTGGGCACATATATCCGCCCTTAGAAGGTGAAAAGACCATCCTGCAACCCCCACTTGTTGATACGTATGAACTTAGTGCCAGAGGGGCATCTCAAGCATAGCGCTAACACAGCTCTGGTGACCAAATCTTTTTGCAGGCCTTCCCAATTACCCTGGTATATGTTTCAGAGTATATTGACCTTGTTCCCTTACATGGCCGCCCCTTCCAGCATGTGAATGGCAAACAACTCCAGGCACAGGAGAGTGATGTTGCCATTGTCCCCCATGCTGGAGCCGTGGTCCACATGCCAGGAAAGGGCATTGGGCTTCTCCATGCTTTGGCCTGGCTTGTGGTGCAGCGTAAAGTCAAAGTTGGCAAAGTACAGGGACCACTGGGCCTGGCAACGGTTCAGTCTCTTGGCTGTCTGGAAGTACTCCAGGTTTTTGTAGTCTCTCCAGACTTTGAACTTGTGGCAGGCCCCTTCAAGGAAGTGGCACTACTCCTCTAGCAACCAGATGATTGTGAGCATCTCCTTGTCATGGATTTTGTAATTTTGTTCCATGGCATTGAGGCTCTTGGAATAGAAGGCAACAGGGTGCTACTTACTATCCTTCAGGGACTGCTAGGAGAGGACTGCACCGGTTGTGAAGTCGGAACTGTTAGCCTTGATACAGAAGGGTCAGTTATCATCTGGAAAGAGCAAAACGGGCTTTGATGTGGTGGCGGACTTGAGAGCATTGAAGGCTGGCTGTTCTGCGTTGCCCCAGGTCCAGGTGACATCCTTTCCAGTGAGGTTAAAGAGGGGACGTGCTTGATGGGAGAAGTCCTGGATGAAATGCTGGTAGAAGTTGGTGAATCCTAGGAAGGCTTGCACTTTCTTCTTGCTCCGGGGCTCCGGCCACTGTGTGACGCTGGCCACCTTCACTGGGTCCATCTCTGCCATGCTGTGGGAGATGATGAGTCTGAGACATTCAATACGGGTCTGCTCAAACTCACACTTCTTTGGCTTGAGATAGAGCTGGTGCTGATACAATGCTATATAGCATTCAGAGACAGAACATGCACCAGAAGTCAAAATAAACATTTAATATACAGGCTGAAAACTGTAAGCCTTCTGGTAGCAGTCTCAACAAAGTATATTCCCAAAAACACCCCAATAAATACACAGGAAGTACAGCAAAGGGACAAGGGAACAGCTCAGAGCCATCAGGTCAATAATAATCAGTCACTGTAATGGGGAGGGGAAGCATAGGGGCTGGCAGAGGCAACAAAATTGGGATCAGAGTGTGATGATCTGAATCAGAGAAGCAGATCTACCACTACCTGATTTGGCATGGCTAAATGGAGGAAGAAGGAAGGAAGGATGTCAAAAGAAGCATGGAATGCAGGGAAGAGATAAAAGGAGAAAAAGAAGATCTATGAATGGAAGCCAGACAAAAGAGGCAGGAGCAAATGGGGCAGAAGCAAATGAGGAAGGAAAAGCTAAGAATAGTAAAGAAGAATGATGGCTTCTAGAACTGACTAGTGGCACCAAGACAATGGCCAAAAAGGGAAATTGGAATAGCAGTTATATCAGAAAGGCTAGAAAAGTCTAGAACAAAAAGTCATGTGCAGGGGTGGTCTGTGCACTGTAAAAAAGGTATAAATAGTCCAAGTAGGATAGAAAATAATCAGGCAATTAATAGGCAAAGGCTCAGTGGTTCCCAGGGAGTGAATCACTTAGGCTGGAGTTTGTTGAAAACCTCTACCTTTCAAAGTATTATCTATTTTGGAAAGTAACTCTCAAAACACCAAGTTTATCATCAAGCAACAGTGTGGATTTGAAGTAACTTTCTAAGACTTCAAGAAAGCCCCAGAACTATCTATAATACTCTAACCAAGTACTACAGTGCTGGCAGAGACGGTCCAAGACTACCCATGTGATCTGTCAATGCTCTTCTAGTATCTTGGTGTAGATGAGAATGCCATTGAGATACACACAGACTACTTCATCGGTGATCAGGTCCTGGAAGATGTCATTTATCATGGTCTAGAAGGTGGCAGGGTGTTAGTGAGTCCGAAGAACATCATCAGAGATTCAAACAGCCCATAGTTGGTCTGGAACATGGCCTTCTACTCATCTCTCTCCTGGATGCACACATTGTTGTAGCCCCATCAGATGTCCAATTTTGTGAAGTAGCACACATCCTGGAGGTTGTTGATCAGCCCAGAAATGAGGGGAGTAAGTAGTGGTTCTTGACAGTCATTGTGTTGAGCACACAATAGTCCTAGACCAGCTGGAGAAAGCTATCCTTCTTCTTAATGAAAAGTACTGGAGAGGCCATTGGGGACTTCAAGGGGTGGATTTGTTTGGAATCCAGATTCTTGGAAAAAGACATCAAGCTCATCCTGCTCTTTGGGCACAAGTGGGTAAACCTTGCAGTTGGCTGGCTTTGAGTCTGGTAGGAGCTTGATGGCATGGTTCCACTGCTTGCATTCTAGGAGGGAGTCAAACAAGGTCTTGGAGAAGACATCTTCAAGTTGTGTAGGTGATTGGAGACTGCATCCTAAAATGCAGAGCATTGGCTGCAAAGGCCTGGGCCAACCGCTGAGAAGTAGTTTGGCTGGCCCAGATCTCCTCTGCAACTGACAGAAGTTGTAGCATGGTGGCGTAAATGTGGTCTCCTACCTTGATGGCTTCATCTAGAAGCTCCAGGTCCTGCATGAATAGAAACTCCCCTTGTGCCTCTCTTCTTGACTGGGGTCTCCTCTGCTGTGTCTATTGTCCTTGTAGAGAGCCTCTCTACAAGGGAACGCCAGAGGCAGGGAGTCCAGCATGTCAAGATTGGCAAAGGGGAGGTGCCCTACGTGGCATGCCCTGATAGCTGCACATTTTTGCATAGCGATGCACTGCTTCTTCTTTACTTCTTTGGCACACATCACACAACGCTGGAGGCACTGGCTCATGCTCACCTTTTTGGTAGCTCAGTTGATCTCCAGATTGTGCTCCTGGAGCCATGGGAACCCCAAGATCATGCTCTGCTTGCCAATACTTGTGACTGCAAAGGTGGTGCACTCAGCATAGGACTGATAGCGGAGAACAAGGTCCACCACGAACTTGATGGACCCAGCTTTGTTGCAAGTGCCATTGATGTTGTATACCAGGATTGGAGCAAGCAGGGGTCGGGTGGTGAGCTGGTGCTATTCTATGTAGCTGGCGTCCACAAAGAGCCCTGTAGCTCTGGAGTCCAGGAGAGCCGATGTGCTCCAAGTCTATTGCGTGTTGGTCATCTTGATTTCCACATTCATCTGGAGCAGGTTGGGTGATGGAGTAGAGGCAATTACATAGCAGCAGGAAAGGCGGCACTCCCAGGTGGGGAGGTGCGCTTGGGCAGGTATTGGAGCGGGTTGAGGAGAGTTGTTGGGTATGGCAGGGGTGGTGCTTATGGTTAGGGGTAGAGAGCTGTCAATAGAGACTGTATTGACTTCTGCTACCAACAGATATGCAAACTAATTAGCACTAGGTGGGAGGGGCATACTGGTCACCCATTGCACTCCTAAAAACCCTCCGTCCGCTCCTCTGGGCCCCCTAAAACATGGGGGCTCTCCTGTGCCTCCTCCAGGATGGAAGCATCTGGAGAGAGCATGCTGGCTGCATCTCTGGCTGCTAGAAGCTGCAAGAGTAGCTCCTCCTGCTCTTCTGGAGAGAGGTAGTGCACTTCAAGACTCCAGAGGCATCAGCATGAGAAGGGGAGAGAGGCACACTGTTGGGAGGTGTCTACATCCATTGGAGTGCCTGGAGATAGTGCTGGGAGTGCCAGTGGTGCAACTGTTGCCATGAGTAGTGCCTGAACCATAAGTCTGCGAGGGAACATTGTGAGTGGTTGTGTAGGCAGCGTGGGGTGCATGGGCTTGCAGAGGTTATGCTTGAGCTCAAGCTGCTACTGCTCTCAAGCCACTCAGTACCACAAAAGGACCTGGTTGTCTGCTGGCTGTCCCTCTGCAAGGTTGTCAATATGCTCCATCAGGATTGGATGGAGCCCTTCCCAAAAGATAAGACAGAGTTGTAGGCCATCAGGGTACTCGGCCTGCTTAACCAATGCACAGAACAAGTTGATATACTTGTCTAGCAAGCGCTTCTCCTTGGCCATACTGGTTCTGATCTTGTAAAATCAGAGCAGCTGTCAGGGGACAAGTCCTTGGACTGTCCACTCTAGCCTTGCTTAGTCTGTGTTGACATTGGCATCCCTATTTAGCCACCATCTGGACTACTCCGGCCCTATCCAGCTCCCTTCCTGTCTTGGCATCATCATCTGACAGATCAGCTGGTCTTTGGACCCACTCTGCTTGCTGGCAGGCCTTTATGCCATTGGCTGGCTTACTCATGCTAATTATTGCTTACTCAGTAGTGCTTAGTACATACCGGCCCTATTAGTCAATACGTTGTAGTCATAGTGTGTCCAATGTAGTATATAAGTAGGACTGGTGGATGGAACATCCCCAGTCCTAGCAATAGCATTGCTTCTGGGTCTACACATCAGCATAACTGTAAGCTCCTCAGTGACAACCTTGCTCTCTGTCTTCGTCCTCTGGCTCCGTCCCTTGTCGACAGTCTGTTCTCTTGCCTGCCAGCTGCTTGTCACTGTGCTTGCTCGATGCTCGCTCCCCTTAGTGGAGGGCTTGAGCGGTCACTGCGTCTGCTTGGCATTCCACGATGGAGTGTCCCCTTACAGCAGCGGTTTTGGCGGGATTCTAAGGAAAGAACTTGTTTTGAAACTCCTGTTCAAACTTGGCCCAGTCTGTGAAGCTAGAAATGCTGCTGGGGAGCTGGATAACCCTGAGCATGTAGGTGGCTGCTCATCCCAACTTCATATAGAACAAGACCCACACAATTTTCAGCTTGTTAGAGACAAAGTTGTCGCTGCAGAGCTGGAGGCAGGTGATGCAAGATTGCAAAAAGCATTCCCCAAACACGCGGTCACCGTTGTATGTGTTGAGAGTTGTTGGATGCGGGATGTTGGAGCGCTCCCGCACCGGGACAGGGGATCACATGGTGCAAGGACATTGTGCCAGCAGAGTAGGCAGTGGAGGGTCTGCTGCTGCTGGGATGAAGCGTTCAAGGAGGGTGCAGAGGGAATCAGAGATGGTTTTGGTGGTTTGGTGGAGATGAGTGAGTTTGGCAGTGTGTTGGGTGAGGGAGGCTTGGGTGAGTTGCACCTGCATTTCTAGGTGGAGCAGGCAGGTCCAGGCTTCCTTGCTGGAGGCTGTGGTGTCTGGAAGCACTTTTGGAGCGGCAGACTGGAATATAGACAACAATAGTGCTTAAAACCAGTGAAGGAGCAACGAATAGGAACTAGGAGATATTTGGTGGCTATAGAGGGCTACCAGACCAGGATTAGGAGACTTGTTCTGCTGTAAGGGCAACCTCCAGAGGTTGTGGCTAAATCACACAACTGGCAGAGGGAAATCCAAAGTTTATTAGAGATAAATATGACAGGGAAATAACTAATCACCTGGCAGAGAGAAATCCAAAGAGAACAAGTCTAAGGATCCTTCTGCCATGGCGTGGTGCATCAGTGTGAGAGGTGGAGGCATGAAAACTACTATACAGTACTTCTACAATGGCATGGGAGCATCCTGGAGAAAATCTGATGAAGGATGGACTGTCCTAGAGATCTCCAAGGACTGCCAGAGAGCTCCGGAGTGGCCAGAAAAGGAAGTCCCCTGACAGATTCCCAATGAACTCCCAGGAGTTGCAAAAGCTCAAGGAGCTTTTGTAGAACAAGTCCAAATTAATCTCAATGAGAAAGGAGGCATACTACTTGCTGCACAAGCCTCAGCACATCAGTTACAATTTTGATGCCTCCTTCTATGATCACACAATGACTCTGGTGTGTACACCAGAGTATAATCATATCATGCCTCCCCTCAACATGTCCTCTCATCCTATGCATCTGGCAGTCATGCTAACCCCTGAGGGCTACTTGCAGTGGAAGGACCGCAATAGGAGGCTGGTTTTTACGCTGACGGGCTTCAATTTCAAAGGTACACAGTTTACTTTCAAACTGGACAAGCTCGCTCAGAATATTTTGTATTTTTGCCGCCTGAGTATTCAAAATTTGGTGCTAGGCATCATGGTAAACTATGCCTACTGCATTCATTGGAGGACAATGACGGGACATGCCCTCACTCAAGCCCTCTCCTCCTCAGAACAAGCCCATGGACGCTTTGCAAGGCTG